>PVIH01007262.1:27482-102335 GCA_004025045.1 Sigmodon hispidus | reverse complement strand
ATGGATGCTCCCGTTACACAGAGAAGTGGTGGATGACTGTCCAGGTAGTTAACTGTCGTTGTCTTCTCCTATATTCTAAAAGTTACTTCATGCTTCCAACTTTAGGTATATATTTTCCTTCTCAGGTCTTGACGGTGTTGAAGATTAGATAGTTGAGGTTGTTACTACTTCACATTCCAGCAAAGACACTCAAGTCTTAGAACTCTATTATTTAGGATAAACAGCCTTAAAACAATCCCTGTACATTTTTTTTGTATCAACATTTTATATATTAAATTGCACTTTGTAGTTGTTTGCTAGCGGTAGTCTGACCTCACTTATGTTAGTTCCTTCCTCTTTCCCTCACACTGTCTTATGGTAATCCCTGTAGTATGTAGTTTTATACCTAGTTTAGAACCTTCATATTTAGACAAAATGGGGAGATGTAGCAGGAATCCCGGATCGTACAGAAGAGGCTTCCAGGGCAGCGCGCACAGCGGCGGCGGAAGAGGAGGCGGGACTTCCGGTCCGAGCGCGCGGCGGCTCCGTATGGCAGTGCCTGGGATCTTTTGCTCGTGATTCTAACAAAATAAATCTTATTTAAAACATAGCAATTGGTGGCGGGTTTATTCCGCGATATTCCATATAAGCTGTATCCATTGTATTTTTTAGATTAATTTTTCCTATTATTTTATAAAGTATAATTTCCTCTCCACCTATGCATTTTGATGTTTCACACAAAGGAGACCATCAGAAAGTGTTTAACATGTGATCTGAAGCAATAATATGCTTAAAATGGATAATATAATTTCCTTGGTTCACACTTCATCAAAATAACAATTTCCATTTTTTATTTTCCATTGACCAACACATTTCAGTTTATTCATTTAATATGTATAAATTTTACCCAAATTTCTGATGTATTGTAGAATATTTAATTAATAAACTGTATTTTATTTATTATTCTTTCAAGATAGGTTGATTTTAGTTCTCCACTATTATGAAAAAATGCTTCAAACAACACCTTGTATTTGATACTCCTGGGATTTGTATATGAGTTTTCATGAAGCTCACAAATTGGTAAGTAGGAAAAAGCCTGGATTGGTACTAGATTTGTTCATATCTGATTTCATTAATTTGTTGTGGACTATTTTTCAGGATGCTTGTTTGCTAAGACACATTATTGGGGACCTTTTTTTTTTTTTCCATTTCTCTGCCTACTAGAATCATTCCAAATGATACAAATTTATATTTCTAATTTAATATAACAGAGAACAGAGGATCTTTTCATATGTAGTTTTCTATTTAATTTTGTTATGCTTATTTCCTATCATCAAGCTTGATGTCTCTTATGATGGCTGTTAGCAATATTGAAACATGTTTTCACAGAAATTACTCTCAAACATTAAAGTGTAAGCACCTAAAAATAAAATCTATAAGTCTATTGATCTAATTGCAATACTTTCTAAATCACTTATTTTTTCTGCTTTATTGACTCATATCCTTTCCACTTTGAAAGTACTTTAGTGGCCCTCGGTATTTTATTTTCTCTGGTTCTGACTTTTTTCTCTGCTGTTGTTCTCTTTTGTGCTTCCATCATAGTCTCTTATTCATTCTCTATATATCTAAGACAGGTCTTCCCTCAAAGCTCTTTCTGTGTCCACACTTTGCATAGGTTGTCTTATTAAATTTCAAGATATATTTAATCTAGATAAGTTCATAAGTCACTAATAACTAAAAGCAGCCATGTAGCTCTGACACATCTGTGTCCTTGATTTAAACACCAGCCAGAGTTAGCCATTAATGTAGACCCAATAAAAAAGGGGTATGCCAAGGCAACTTTCTTTCAAATGTTGATGATAAGAAAGTCATAACCATAGGGACAGATATTCAGAGAGGGCAGACAAAAATTCTCAACCCAGAGTTGAGTCTATTATCTATTGGAGTGTAGTATTTCATTTTATTAGCATGCCTCGCTCAGCTCTGCTTTAAAGTAGGCAAATCAAGTCCCTAAAGATT
Organism: Sigmodon hispidus; assembly: GCA_004025045.1. Lineage (NCBI taxonomy): Eukaryota > Metazoa > Chordata > Mammalia > Rodentia > Cricetidae > Sigmodon > Sigmodon hispidus. The sequence goes on along the minus strand of PVIH01007262.1, from coordinate 100,337 downwards.
AACTGGATATTCTTCCTTTCATAGAGATAAGTTAATACCATATTTTAATCTCTTCTGTCCATGGTATTTACACATGTGTAATTCTCAATCTGTATCCATGGAAAAACTATTTTTTTTTTGTCTGTTGCACTTCCCACCACCACCAAAACAAGATATGTGTAGATATGTAATCTCTAAAATAGCATAGTAATACTTCTAACCTAACTATATTTCCTGAAGTTCAACTGCATATAAAATGAATGAAATATTTTATTATTTATTATAACTCTCAATTCAATATAAATATGGCATAATTAGTTGTTGAAATGTTTTGTTTATAGGATAATACTAGGGAAAAAGTTTTCTGTAAATACTGAGTACTTTTTATATTTCTTAACTTAAGTGAACTGAAAAGTGGGATGCAAACTTCAACTACTTATGGATTAGATTTTAACCTCATAACTGGCAAATGCATCCTGGTCAATTTGACATATGACTATACATAAAGCTAATTTGTTTTCTTTCTTCTAAGCTTTCATACCATTTTCTTATATAACCTAAGTCATACCAATTTATCCCACTTACATTTGACCAGTTAAACTTAACTGAAACTTAAATAAGTCCTTCAATTATTTGTTAATTTATGAGTTTCATCCAAATCAGTAGTAAAGTTGTTAGTTGTATTTACACACCATAAATTTATTACATGACCATTTCTATAAGTACTAGTGACATATGCCCCAATTCTCTGTGATTTCTTCTGTAGTTACTTAAATATTCTATTCTAAGGCTATATTCCTTCATCTTTAAGTATAGACAGTGATCTTTTGAAATAGAAACATAAGTATCATTTTAAAAATGTTCAAGAGACTTCCTACCAAAGAACAGTAAAAAAAATTAATGTTAAATTAATAAATATTTTTGTTTCCTTTTAAAATATAATCATAGAGCTAGAGATTGGAACTACTATACATATGTATATATGATATTTAATATAATACATATTATGCAAATGTTATATTAAGTAGGCATTTTAATATGAATGGCAATATCAAATATTTAGTAATTACTTAGTGACCTGGCACTATTAAGTATTTTAATGATTGCCAAAGTTAATTCTTCTGACAGAACAAAGAAACATGCATTCTCATTTTCTTGTTTTTTTGTTGTTTATTCTCAATTTTCCACATGCCAGTCTTCTAGGAATCAGCATCTCATACGTCTATCAGATTGCATATATGCAAGACTGTGAAGGTGGTTTGTTTGTTTATTTGTTTGTTGCTAGTTAGTAAATGAATGTCAATCCTACGGCAAGCTTTCATCCCTGTGAAAGTGTTCCTAAGTAGTATAAAAAAGTAAGTCATGAGTAGCAAATCTCTAAGCAACACTCCTCCAAGGCTTCTGCTTTATTTACTTCCTCCAGGTTTCTGCCTGAATGGACTATGATCTCAGATATGTAAGCCCAAGAAACCCTGTCTTCCCCAAGCTGCTTTTGGTTTTGGTCTTTATCATAGTAACAGAAACCTAACCAGGATAGTTGTTATTACCAGCTTTCATTCAAGTAGAGTAGTGAGGGATTGAAAAGTAAACTTGTCTGAACTCACGCATCAGGCTCACTGACTTTAGATGCTGTACTGGATTCTATTTTCTATATAAACATTCAACAGTCCCCATTTATAGGGAGGAAGAGATTAGCAGAACTGAAAATAAACATGTTTCAAAAAATTCTCAGAGCTTCTGCTAAGCTATGCTTTACACTTACTCCTCAAAAGGGAGTAAGATTAATCAAGCCATAATTATGGACTATTTCAAGAAATAATAGGTTATGGAATGACAGGATAATGTTGAGCTACACAATTTGTTTCAATTATCTTTAAAATGCTTAAACATTGCTAAGAATTCTGCAGAATTTCAAACTCTATGGAAAATTAATGATTTATACACAATGATATAACTATATTAGCTCACAAAGCCAAAATCTTGGAGTCCTTTATTCTAAATCTAGAAATAATTCATAGTTAAATGCTGCCATTTCTCTTAATTATCTTTTTTGTTGGGTCATGATTTCTGAGTCTATGTATGTGAATGAGATGGAATAGATTTGAAACCAAAACAATTAGGTATCTATTTTTCCATAGTTTTTGTTTTAATAGTATCATTCATATTATTATTTTAGTATTATCCAAATTAGTTGATTCTGTTAATTTATATATTAAAACAATAGTTGAAACTGGAGGGTTTTGATATTACAGTTTGGAGCCTGACTCCAGGTCATTACCTGTTTTCTTATTAAAATTTCATTTAAACATGGCCATAGGCAAACATTCATTTGCCTATGGTTTATGAATACTTACCAACTACTGAGACACTACAGAAACTGTGGAAGACATCACATTGTTGTGTGAATGATAATAAAACAAGCCTATTACAGAAACAGTTGCTGCTCACTGATCTAATCAATTCCCTGTAAAATTATTGTGTAATAACCTATAAACTTAGACTCATCAGTAAAATTTACTGTGAAGCAAATCTACTTTCTGTTATTGTCAAAGTATGTCCAATTGTCTTTGTGAGGAAGATAGTCATAGGGCCCAAAACAGCAAAAAATCCCCCGAGAGCCACACACAATCATTTTATGCCTTCTTTTTGGAGTCTCAGATTTAGGTAGAACATCTACGAAAAATCATTTAACACAATTGCAAGAAAAACTCTGAGTTTTTAGAACCCTTTGGGCATCATTTGTTTGATTCATAGTCTGTAAAACAGATGTCTTTGCATTAGGACTTCAGGGTCCATAAAATGTGCAAAGATCTAGGAATGCATCTGAAAGAGAGATCATAAAGATAGACTGTCATCGCATGAATCTCTCAGCCCTTCTCCCAACTGATTGTACTATATTTTGACTCTTTTCCTGTATGTACTACACCCCACTTTCAATGACAAAATGCTGGCCATTTATTTATAAGAAAGGATAAGCAATCTCTGTCTTGTTTCCTTTAGAAACATCATTATCATATTTAAACCATCTACCATTAAAATAGAATGAATTCCCATGTAAAATAGAGATTGATAGTGTTTAATACATGAGCACTATAAGAAAGGAGATTATGTGTGAATCCATGTTTACTTAACTGTAAACATAAGGAGCTTGTAGACAGATCGTTTGTGCTGCTTTCTCTTCTGTATCTCCACTTATAAGTATTCTTGCTGCTTGATTATAGGCACTATTGTCTATGTGCTGTTGAGCTAAGGGAAGTATTCTCTTTCAAATTCTCAAGGAGTCGTTCAAGGAACACTTACAGTTTAAGGTTAAATAAACATGGGAACAAACTTCTGATACAAAGTAACAGCCTATGTTTAATTTAATACTCAGAGATTTAGTCTCCCTTAGCAAGTGCAAGGAATTGTTATTACTTTGTGAATGTAAAAATCTTATCTTTATATACTCCAATAAATTTTAAATACTTAGGAAGAATTTTAAACCTTCAATAGTTTCTCAAAGCCATGTTTTACTTTCATATGGCAACTTCCATAAATTACTTCAAAAGTATAATCCTACTTTATATTTTTATACACTAAATACATAAGAAACACATGGATACCTCTATCTATTAGTAGAATAGACATACATCTTAATAAAAATGTAGACAGAATTTGGAAGCTTCTATTAGCTTCAAGGGTCCTCATGGGACTTTACTTTGGAGAACTTTAGATTTATAGCAAAATTTTTGTTTTAAAATTTTATAAACATTATTGATAAATAAGCTTGGCGTTTTTAGTTTTCTATGAAATTACTATCTCTGTACAGATATACAGAACCTCCTCAATTATTACATAGCAAGAGGAGTAAATTTGTTACAACTGCTGAACCTGCACTGATGCATTATCATCCCACAAATTTATATTGTAAAGTAAAATTTACCATGGATTTTATAATGTATGTCTTGTATGTTATATGTGGTATTTTTCTTGACCAAAATAAATTACATGACTTAGTCATTCCTTCCTCCGGCCCACTAATTTCTGGTAACAACTTTTTCTTATTGGCTTTACTTTTACTCAGTGTTATCCATTAGAAACTCCCATATACTTATTACAGTTATTATTTTAAGTAGAATGTATTTCTTATCTTACTCCAATGTATTTCTTATCTTACTCAGATTGTCCTCAGTTCCTTACCCACTCACCTCCAAATTCTTTTTTCATAAAAATTCAAAACACAAAACTTAAAAGAAAATAATATCAGAAAATAACAATAACAGAAGTCATTTAAAAGCCTCTAAATGACAAAACAGCAACAACAGTACTAAAAATATCACACAATGGGTTCTTCTGATTCTAATTACACAAGGCCTTAGCAGCTCCCTGAGAAACATACATAAACTCTGCCTGCTCCGATTTCAAGAGGTAAGTGACCTTACTCATAGCAGATCAGCCCAGTCTCTAGGACCTGGGTACTCAGGGATAACCAGGTTCCCTCAACCCCAACTAATTACAGCTCCAGTTGCAGGCCTTTCTGTAGGAGTCCTGTACAACATTAGCCTCATAGAACCCTGTAACCTACAAGCCCAAATCCACCTTCCAAACCCACTCTTTCCCAAGAGACTTCAACTGTTCCCTGAAACACAGTATCCACTGGCTCTGATTGCACCAAGATTGCCACCAAGAAGAGTTTCCTGAAACACAGATTCCACTTGCACCTACTGGAGGAATATATGGGTAGATGTCAGTGCAAGAATACATTCAATGACATAAAGAACACTATGACTCCACTATAACCAAGCAGTTCTAAAACAAAACAGCCTGAAAATTTCAGTGTGGAAGAAGCATAAGAAAATGACCTTATCAAAAGTTTATGGAGATGATAGAAGGCTTTAGAAAGGAAATAAAAGTTTTCCTTAAAGAAATAGAGAAAAAGACACACAAAAAAATAGAAAAGATCAATACATCTCTTAAAGAAAGCAAAGAAAAAACAATCAAACAGGTGAAAGAAACAGTTTGAGACTTGAAAATTGACATACAGGCAATAAAGAAGACACAGAGAACATTCTGGAAATGAAAAATCTGATTAAACAAAGAGGAACTATAGATACAAGCATAACCTACAAAATTCAAGAGATGGGAGAGAGAATCTCTGACATGGGGTATGCAATAAAGAAAACATTTTAATCAGTCAAAAAACATTCAAGCCATCAAAATCATAACACAAAACATCCAGCCAATCTGGAACACCATGAAAAGAACAAACATAAGAATAATAGGAACAGAAGGAGGAGAAGCATATTAGATTAAAGGCACAGAGAACATATTCAATAATATCATGGAAGAAAGCATCCTAAACTGAAAAAAAGAAATGCCTATGAAGATACCTTTAACCTTTGAAGATAAAGAAATAATATTAAGAATAGCAAAGTAAAGTAGCCATGTAATATATAATGGCAGACCAATCAGATTTACACCCCACTTTTTAATGGAGACTCTGAAATCGAGAATGTTCTGAACAAATGTTATGCAGAAACTATGAGACCACAGATGCTAGTCCAGTCTGCAAGCCATAACTTTACCATGGATAAAAAGAAAGATGATAAAAAGAATGATGCAGGACTGGATGTCAACATGTAGAATATTGTGAATAGATCCATGTTAAGTTCAAGTGGATCAAAGACCTCAACAAATCCAGTTACACTGAACATGATAGAAGAAAAAGTAAAAGGTAACATTGAATGTATTGGCACAGAAGACCATTTATTCAATATAACACCAATAGCATAGACACTCAGAGCAACACTTAAGTAATGGGACATTCCCAAGCTGCAAACCACAACCACTGAACAGCTTGGGATATGAAACACCTTGGACTGGTAGCTTGGAGCCTGTTTCCTGCAGAGGAACACCTGATCCAGTCTTGATGTTGGGGTGAGGAAAGCAGATCTGTCTGGAATTCGTGCTGAACTAAGCCACCTTGGAACCTAGGGATCTCCTGCCCTTGCTGGGGGGGAGATAAAGAGATGGGGAGAAGAGAGAGTGACTGGAAGGGGCAGGAGAAAAAAGGGAGTTTGAACAAGGGTATACATGGACAAAAAATGAGACTTTATTCATTGTTACAAAAAGAAAGGGCACCTCTTAAAGTTGAGAAGCTTCAGTAAGAAAAAGGGCATGGACAAGAAGACAAAAATAGTAGCCTACAGAATGAAAAAAAAAAATCTTTAGTAATGCCAAATCTGACAGAGGGCTGATCTTCAAAATTTACAACCCAAGAAACTATTTATCAAAAAAAACCTAAATAATCCAACTTAAAAATGAGGTATAAATAATGTTGTACATAGGTTTTTTACTTTGTACTGACCTGCCACCGGCTGCTTCCTCCCAAAAAAAAAAAAATGGCTCAGATGCTTATATTAACTTTATCTTGCTTGCCCAATGTCTCAGGCACATTGTTAGCTATCTCTTTCATCTTGATTTCATCCATTTCCAGTAATCTAACTGGCCACATGGCTGTGGATGTGCCTCACCTGGGCCCTTTAGATGTTTCTTCTTTGGCAGCTGAATTGTGTCTGTCTGTGTCCAACCTCCTTCTACCTGTCTCTAGTCTGATTCTTCTATCTATGTCTATGGCGGTCCACACAAGCCAAAATAGTTTCTTTATTTACAGCATACAGAGAAATATTCCACCATAGATTAAATAGAGAATTCTCCATAAAGAATCTCAAATATCTAAAAGACATTTAAGAATGTGCTCAACATTCTTAGCCATCAGGGAAATGCAATTAAAATTGACTCTTAGATACCATCTTACACCTGTCAGAATGACTAAGATCAAAAACACTTATGTTGGAGAGGAAATAAAGAAAATGGAATACTGCTTCACTACTGGTGGGAATGCAATCTGGCACAACCTCTCTGATAATCAATATGGTGATTTCTCAGAAAATTGGGAATTAATATACCTCAAGATGCAATAATGCCACTACTGGGCATATACTCAAGGGATGCTCAGTCACCCTTCAAAAATATTTCTCAAATATATTTATAGTATCATTATTCATAATATCCAGAACCTGGAAACAACCTAGATGACCCTCAACTGAAGAGTGGATAAATAAATTGTGTTATATTTACACAATGAATTATTACTCAGCTGAAAAAAAACCAATGGCATCGTAAAATTTTCAGACAAATGGATGAAAATATCATCCTGAGTGAGGTAAAGACCCAGAAAGACAAACATGGTATGTACTCATTCATAAATTGATACTAGATATAAAGCAAAGAATAAATAAACTACAAATCACAACTCCAGAGAAGCCAGCTAACAAGGACACTAAAATGGACACATGGATTGCTCTGGGAAGGGAAAATATAGGTTGTCAATATAATGGAAGCAATGGGGGAAAGGAACATGAGGGAATTGGAAAGTCAAGCTTGTGAAGAAATGGAGAATGAAAGCAATAAAAGAGCTATCTTGATATAGGGAGAGATTACAGACTTAGGGAGAAACCTGGTGCTAGGAAAATCCCAGGAATCCAAAAAGATAACCACACTTTATACTATTTATTAGCAATAGTGTAAATGGTGCCTGAATTGGCCTACCCTGGTAACCAAATATGTTAAGACCCTAACTGTCATCATAGAGCCTTATCCAGTATCTGATAAAAGCAGATGAAGAAATCCAGAACTAAGCACCAGGCTAAGCTCCAGGAGTGTAAACAAAGAAAGGGAAAAAATATTATATGAGCATGGGAGTCAATATCATCAATAAAAAATATACAGAGACAAGTGAACCAAACTCAGAGGAACTCATAAACTACAGATTTAGATTTTAGTTGTGGTGTCAGCATGGGATCAGACAAGGCCCTCTGCATAAGGGAGACAGTTGTATAACTTGGACTGTTTGAGTAGCATGGGCATTGGAATCAGTATTTATCCTTGGTGTATGAACTGGTTTTGTATAGCTCATAACCTATGATAAAATGGAGCCTTTATGTGTTGTAGTATGTTTCTGGCCTGGTCTTTCTGGCCTAGCCCTGAGGTTTTTAGCCATTGTCCCACTGAAACACACAGATGCTTATATTGATTATACTTTTCTTGTTGATTGACCTAGGGCCCAATATAATGTATATAGCTCGCTAACTCTTTACTCTTAAACTAATCCATGATTCTACTCATGTTCAGCCATGCATCTTGGTACCTTTTCTCAGAGTAGCATAGTGTTCCTCTGTATCTGCTGACTTCTCCACTGGTCTCTCTGGTGTCTCTGCTCTACTCTTTTTGTTCCCAGAATTTTCTTAGTCTGGTTGTTCCACCTACACTTTCTGTCTGCCTTCAGCCAATCAGTCTTTTTAATAAAACTAGTAGGTGGAACAATTATTTACAATGCAACAACATAATCCTACTACATTTCCCCTACTTTCTTTTTAAGAAAAAAAAAAACCTCAATTCTAATATTCTTTTCCCCCATTATCTATAACTGCTTATTACCAACACTGCAAACAAGCACAAATATTCATAATTCATTTTTTGGTAATGTGGGCATAGTTCTCTAGGCCAATTCCTGCTGAATGGGAGTACTGGTATTCTTATGGGGATCCAAACAAAAAATTAGGGTTATGGACAAGTCTTTAGTGGAGTAGTCTGTAAGACTGGGTCATCTCAGCCAGTGTCCCCAAAGTTTTTCTGGATACAGAACTCCAGAGGAAATATAGCAGAGGTGATTTGAAATGGTGAACCATCTGAACCATCTCTTTCCATTAGAGACTTTTTAAGGGGTCTTTCTTGATCAAACTTTATTTTCTTTACCAGAAATAAATCCACAGTCTCTCATTTTTTTTCTTTTTTGTAGAACTAAAGAGAAAACCTCTTCTCCGAAGTAGCATATGTTTTGGTTTCAATTTTAAAGTCAACTCATTTATAAAATATGTAGGTTGGATTAATTCAGAAATATTTGTAATCAAATGGTATCTAGCAGCTTTTACTACTTTGTTTTCAGTCATAAACATAAGACAAGATAGTAACATAGAACATCCAAAAAGTCTTTTAATTTCTATATTTATGTGGCATATTTTTTTACTCTTATTTCTTTTTTAAGGATTTTCTCCATCCTTTTTTCTTTTCTCTCTCAAGCCTATATTTATATATATAGAATTTTAAACACACTCTAAACCATTTAGATATTTTTTGAAATTCATCTTTACAATTATCTCATTTCTTATCTTTCTCTGTTTCTGACCACAACTTTGCTTAGTTAGGATGGCTGACTCCATACAACTCCCCCTGTTTCTTTCTGTTTCTGATCACTCCTTTAATCTGCCAAGGTGTCACTAAGGATTAAAGGCTTGGCTAGGATGGTTGGATGACTCAACCTAGCTCCTAGTCTAGCTTCATAGAGTTTAGCTTTTTAGCAGAGGTACTGCTAGGACTCACAATTACCATTCTGAGGAATTTTAAGGTCCATATAATCACCAAATAAAACACTGCTGTCAGCTGCTCATGAACTCTTTTTAAGTATTTGAAAGCAGGCCCTTTTAAAAGATTCACAAGTGTTTTGCTGTTAACACTGAATCTGGAAGCTTCTCTTAAGCACGCCACACCTCTGCTTGCCTCCAGCAGTCAGAGCTGACCCCCAAAAATTCTGCTGCTACTAAAAAGCAGTCTTTGACTCTGTTACTTTTTTTGTCTATATAAACAGAAATCTTAAATCTATTATATGCAGCTTGTTGCTTATACCAAGTCTTCTGTGAGAATTCAGGAACCAGCATTGGTGCAGCTTAAGCAGCCATTTTATAATTCATGCCTGAACACTGTGGTGTCTCTGTCCCATGACCCCATCAAAGACACAACTCAGAAGCTGCTTTTATCTCTGTCTCTTTGCTCTAGAACACTTTTTAATCTTTCACTAGATTTATGTCGGTATATCACCCACCTCGTTCTGCCATGTGTAGTATTAAGTTTCTGGCTCAGACTTTCATGCCTAGCCCTGAAATTTGGACCCACTCATAGCCCTACTGCTGCTTAGCAGCAAATAATAACACAAAGGCTTATATTAATTTTACACTGATTGACCTAGGGCCCAGGAATATAACTTGTTAACTTCTTTATCTTTAGTCAACCCATGATTCTTATTTTGTTCAGCCATGTGACTTGGTACCTTTTCTCAGCAGAATTTCAACTTTTTTCTCTGTGTCTCCTGGGATCTCTGTGGCATCTCTATGGTGTCTCTGCTCTGCTTTTTCTGTTTCAAGAATTTTCTTAGTCTAGTAGCTCCATCTACACTTCCTGCCTGCCTTTAGCAAATCAGCATTTTTATTAAACTAGTGGGTGGTACAATTACTTACAATGTAACAATATAATCACACTACATTTATTCAAGGAAGAGGGGCTTGTTATTGCCTCAGTTGTTTGTGCTGAACTTTGGTGGTCCTTTGTGGGAGACCTTACCCTTTGGGGTAAAGGGATACAGTGTGGAGGATGGCTGGGGTGGGAGAGATAAGAGGAGGTCTGTGGTTGGAGTGTAAAATAAATACTTTTAATAAAAAAAATCACAGAATCCATTTTGTGTTTGTTAACTATTGCTGATCATTGGTCTGCTCTGAAATGTGATTTATATTCCTTGGATATAATCAGTGCTATTCCAGAATTTTTTCATATTTTGGTAACTTGTAGATTTTCAGTGCTGAAGAATATTTCATAGTTGAAAGATTGGAGGATTAATCTATGCATCTTTTGAATGATAACTTGGTTTCAACACTTATGAGTAAATGCATGATACACATAAAGATGGATAGTATGTATGCAAATACTCATTTAACTTACTTGAGCAATAACTTAAAAGTTAGGCAGCTTCACTTTTATAACATATAACATTACCACAAAACAATTAGTATAAAAATATTGTAAATTTTTTTTTAGATAAATGATATCTTGTTTTTCTTATTTTACTATAAACACCAGCATACTCCATAGAGCAATAAAAAACAGTAAATTGTATGTCTCTTATTTGGTGTCTTGAACTTAGAAAGCAATAGGTGATTCTGTATTTTCTGCTACAGCGAAGAAATGTTTTTCTGCTAAGAAAGAAAGCAATATTTTACTTATAAATCCTATTTATTTTAGTCCATGTGTAATTTTATGAGATGATACCTAGGATACCTGATACAGAAACTTCTGATATTCATTTTCTGTCTCATGAAGGAGGCTTTATATTGTGTTTTTTTTTTCTTCCTCCTCTCTTCTTCCTTTTCTTCATCTATATTAGGAACAATCTAAGGTCTTACATATGTATGAGTTACAACTCCAGTCTACAAAATATTTTTTAGGAAGCCTCACTATTTAGGTCATTTGTTTTCCCAAGTAAGAAAGATTAATCTTAGAAGCTGACACAGTTATTATGAATTTTGTAGAGAATATACTTCTTAGGTGACCTGGTGTAGTGAAGGATATGTTCACTGCATAAATTTTCATCTTCTACACAAATACAGGTGTTGTGCAATTATCAAAATAGGATCAAGGTGAGGTTTTGTTTTATGCTATGCTACTGAAACTCTTCCTTTGAGTTTTTCAATTAGTTAAGAACCATTTCCTCATAAGGAATTTCTTAATTTGAAAAGATAAATTTAAGTAGTGGCTTTGCTAGTCACATGGGTTATCCTTTTGATGTCAATTCTTCCCTTGACTACTTGGGCCTAGAAGAGAAACATCGTCTTCAATTGTATTCACTATCAGCTTAAACTCTGGTCTTATTTCTGTGATCTCTACAAACCATTGGGATCTGTTTTGTAGAAGGTAAGGTCCATTCCTACTTATGGTTTGTTCAGAAAAGATCAAGTAAGATTAAAGTAGAAAGAACATATAGACACAATTTAGCATTGCCTTTAGGTGGAAAATGTAGCTTACTACAAAAGGAGAAAAAGTGGCATTTCCCAGTTAACAATTTTCTGTACAGCTAATGGTCTTAAGGACTAGATTGTGTGTAAAAATGGCAAAGAGATCTACCAGGGACTACATGCATAGTTAATTATGTCAGAAATAATAAAATCATGATTTCCACAGGATAGGGTAAACAGACAATTAAGATATGATATACACTTTTTCTACTCATTAGTCAAAGTATAAAACACTTTAACATTGCCTAAATAATTTACTTCTGTTAAAATAAAGGGAAATGCTTAAAGCACTAATAGGGCACTTTAAAATCTTAAAGTCAATAAGTTGTTATATGATGGCTATGTAAATAATTTACAACTCCATCAGGAAAAAAAGGCACTAAAGCTTTTCTACACAGTGAAAATACTTCATGTATGCCACATATTTCTCTACTGGGTCAAGTTCTCTCCAACAGGTTTTCACAAATGAAGTCTGTAGGGCTTTTCATGCCAAAGTTCTATTCTTGTAGCTCTCTGTGGAAATATTATTGTAAGCTTTTATTGATGACTCCTATGATTGCTGGATTGTTCCAAGTGCTACTCAAGGATACAAAGAAATATTCTGGGGTCACACCTAGCTTTCCAGTGAGAGAGAAGATGGAGACAAGCAAATTATAACATGCCTATATATCTGTAATTTCAATATGTAGCATATGAAATTACTTTAATAATATATAATCTTTTTATTTATTCAAAAGTTTAAATGTAGTACTTGTAGAATAACTTGATTATATAAACCCCCATAAATGCATTATGTGATCAAAATATCCAATCTAAATTACTATGGAAAGAATGCTTAATACATTGCTAATCAGGATAAAAACTGATGAAACAGCTATGAAAATTGGTGTAAATATTTCCCAATAATAAAAAAAAGCAAAAATGGCATAAATTCCAGCAATAACTCTTCTGGGCTTATAACCAAAAGCATGTTAAATTTTACAATGAACAAAGTTTCACATCTATGTATATTGTGGCACTGTTCACAAAAGCTAAGCAGTACATCCAAAGTAGTTTTGATCAACAGATAAATGTGATCAGAGAATGTTGCACATATATCAACCATTATGAATGTTACATAAGCTAGATTAAGGAGAAAAACTATTTTTTCTTATACATAAATCTTAGAACTCTGTCTTGTGAATGTCTGTGTAAATGTGTTTGTGTGCATGTGTGTGCACATACACATATGTGTATATTTATATCTAATTTCCTCATTGCTATGATGGAATGACTAATGGTGCCCTTAAGAGATTAAGACATTTATTTTAGTTCACAGTTTTTGAGATGTCAAGCTGTCATATTCCAAGAAGGTATGATGCTGTTCATGGAGGCAAGAGCCTTTGTCTGAGGCTTTAATGTGTATGACAACATGAGACAGAGACTATAGCTGGAATCAGAAATGGGTGTAGCTTTCAACAAGCAGCCTTTGTGACCAATGCCTAACTACTAGGATTTATCTATCAAAGATAATACAACTACCAGAAAAATATAATAAAATCAAAGACCTTGTAGGATCACTTTAGAATTAGACAATAACTACATATGTCAGGTATATATCTCTACTCAGAACTGAGTTACATAGATCATTACAAAGTATATCTGCTTTTAATAGACAACTTAATCGTAATGAGCTGCTCTGCAGAAATTTCAGTTTTTTATCCATCTTAATTATTTTTTTCAGGTGAAACTTCCACCAAATTTAATTTTCTTACTTGCTTGAACCATGAACATATACATTTCTCCAAATGCTTGAATAAATAGGTTACCTCAACTACAGAAATGATTGAATTTCAGAAAAAAAATACTGATATGTGAGAACTTGCCTTATAAGCTGTTCATTGAAAACCTTGTATTTATCTTGAAAATGATCCATCATCAACAGGCTACATGTATTAGGTAGCCTAGACATAGTTCATTTAATCACTCTCTGATTTTTCTAATACCCTGAAATACACAATTATTAATAACTGTGAACACCTATAAACATTCATACATGATAACATAACTAAACTAAACCTAAGCACATACTTTCCAGTGTCATATTCTTGTTAGTATGTGGTAGCCAAAAATAATTAATAGAATCTGGAGATGGCTCAGAAGGCAAATGTACATTGAGCAAGTATGATCACCTAATTGAGATCCCCATTTCTGTTACCCATTTTTGAAAGTCCATGTGTCTGAAGTTGTAAGTAATTCAAGCACCAGTGGGTGAGAGTCAACATGGGCTGGGGCTTCCTGGCCATAAAATTTTGTGGTCACAATCTTAGATTCAATGAGAAAGCACATCACAAAACAGAAAGGCAGAATGTGATAAAGGACAGCACATATCCTATTCTGTTTTCCATGCACAAGCATACATTTATATGCACGTGCATATGTACACTCACATATGAGACACATGTGCAAAACACACACACACACACACACACACACACACACACACACACATATGTTGCGCACCACCTCAGCCAGCAAGGAACACACAACACCGGATCCTTCTTTCTGCACTTTATTTGGGCCTTTCAGATATCTTCTTATCTTTCACTCACTAGCTCATTTTCTCACTCACTCACTCACTCACTCACTCACTCACTCAGACGAACAACCATTCTCTCATGGATGACCCCGGGAGGAAGCCTGCTCTTAGTGAAATACCCTCAGGGCTTCCAATCCAAGATAGCCACGCGGGCATCACCAATAGGCTCAGATACTGGGAAGCAAGCAAGATCCTTGGCCTTAGCCAAATATGGAGTTGTTTACCAGGGAGAGCGCTCAAGGCCAAGCCATCTTAAGGTGTGGCTGTAAGCAGCTCCCTACACACACACACACACACACACACACACACACACACACATATATATATATATATATATATATAGAGAGAGAGAGAGAGAGAGAGAGAGATTCTAACAGAAGAGAGCTCTTGACACTGACATAATGCACCATGATGCATCTTTGTGAGGGGGTGGGGCTATGTAGATCTTCAGAAGTGCCTGAGGGAAGGTGGAGATAGGATAATGAGCTACTAAGTTGAGAGGAAATAGCAGATACACAACATAGTCTGGAACCAGATTGGTGCCTGTTCCAGTTGTCATCAAAGAAACTTTATCCAGCATTTAATGGGAACAGATAGAGACAGACAGCCAAACATTATGCAGAGTTCAGGAACACCGACAGAAGTTAAGAAGAAAGGATTGTAGCAGTCAGTATGATTGGTCTAAGACACTACAAGAAAATTCAAAGAATCAATTAATGTAGGCTCAAAGAGGTTTACAGAGACTGAAGTGACAACAAGTCACTTCAGGCATGGGACTGATCTAAGCACTCTGTATGTGTACAGATGTGTAGTTTGGTCCTCTTGTGGGTCTCTTAATAGTTGGATGTCTCTGACTCTACTACTGGTTTCTGAGACCCAACTTCTCATACTTGGGACAGCCTTAGTACATAGGGAGGTGCTTAGTTTTAGTACAACTTGGTAAGCCATGTTTTGCTGATACTCATGAAAGGAGGAGGAGTGTATTGGGGAATGGGAACAGAGAGGGATGGTTGGAGGTACTGGGAAGGGAGAAGTGAAACTGCAGCTGAGAGGTAAAATAAATAAATAAACAAATAAATAAACCTTAATTGCAAGAACAAACACAAAATTTCAGAGAAGAATTTTATTTCTTCATCATTATAGGAAATTAAATATTTTAGAATATCAAAGAATTACCAATTAACATCTATATGTCAGCATATACCTTTAAATAATGTACTATGTGCATTATTTAGATGTATTTATGGCTTTTTTGGCTTTATTTTTTATTTTATTTTATTTTTTTATATAAAGAGCTTTTATTTCCCAGTAATGAAGGATGGTCCAATTTAAAAATGGACAAAGCTAATGAATAGATCTTCCTTCAAAGAAGATACATATGACCCACAGAATATGAAGTAAAATTATCCAGACACATTCACTCTTAGTCATTAATAAAATGCAAAACAAAAAAACACAAGATACCATTTCACATTTTCTAGGATCAGAATGAACACAAGCAAGAATGTACAAGCAAGAATATGGGCAAATTGCAATCCCTGTGAGTTGCTATTAGGATGGAATTCCTCAGAAATAATCTTTCCATCCAAGGCTTTACCCAAGAGTACTGAAAGCATATGTACACATAAAACCTGAACCAAGTATTTGTAATTACCCTTAACAGTTGAATGGCAGAAAGTGCCAGCAATAACCATCGATGGATGATTGAACTGAGAGAAAGTGATATATCCAAGCAATGACATATGATTCAGCTATAAGAAGTAAGGAAGTTTCTACATATTCTGCAGCACAAATGAACCTTGAAACCATTATACTAATATGAAGGATTGTTAGTATGTGAGTTCATTGATAGTTACTATCAAGAACAGAGGGACTATATGAAAATCATAGATTAGAGCTGGCTGAAGGCTTCAGAAATAGGGTTAACAAGCACAGAAGGGTCCATAGTGGCATGGTGCAAGGCTTCTTTTTTTTTTTTTTTCTTCCTTCTTTATTTTGTATTTATCAAAAAAAAAAAAACACAGTAAAAAGAATTTAAAATGTGGAAGAGTTAACAATAACTATATAGAGGATAAGAATGATAGGCATGGCTTATCAAGGGAAGAAATACAAATAAGATTGCTACACCTATATTTTCTTTGTGTTCATCTTTCCCTCTGAATTTTTTTTTCATCCCTGTATATCCTTATTCAAGGTCTCTTCCCCCTCCCACCACATCTGGTCATTTTTTTCCTCTGCAACTCCCCATCCCCTCCCTGGGCAGGGAGCAGACAGTCCCATGGTCCCACTGGTCTTTAATATCACAAATAAAACACAATATTCCAAGATTGGTTTAATTTTCCATTTGTTTGGATTTCAGGCAAAAAATTAATATACTAAAGCAAACTAAATGTTATACATTTGTTCAACATCTCAGCCAAGTCTAGTACACCTTTTGCTGAAAACTTCAAAGCTATATATCCTCATTATGATGTTAATAACACAGTTTGTTTTCACAATGGGATAGCTCATTTTCCTGATTTTTATAACATTTGTATCTGTTTTAAATGATGTTTTAATAAACTATGCATGATCACTGTATGTGTTTTCAAGATATGAAATGCCTAAAATGTCATTAAAATAATTAAAATCTGACCCCAAAATGTGCATTTGGGGTATATTTTCCACTTAAAGCTTAGAATTCTCAATTGATTTTTGTGTTTCTGGCATCATAACTTTTTCAATATACAATCCTGTTGTTTTCTTAGCACTAGAGAGAAGATATCTCAAATTAACATTGCTGCAATTGAGAGCACAACAGATCCAAAAGGTAATTTTTTACCTCCTCTATCTTTTCATATATACAGCATTAAAGCAACACCCTATTAAAAAGCTTTATAAAGTTGTAATAGGTAAGACAACCTTAAAGCCAACTATGTCATCAATAAACCCACAGAGCTGTTAAATTGATGTTCCTTTCTAGGTATTCAGGTTATATTCTACAAAAGTGAAGCTTGTAAGTGGAAGAAGAAACATTTTAGACATCTTAAAATACATTAAATGTACTCAATTTAGAGTGGGAGAGAAATAGAAGTTTATTTCTATTTTCTTGATGTCATCCAGCATGAGGTAGAATGTTCTGTGGATTTAGGGGTAGACGTGAGGTGACAGGGATGTGGAGAAGTGTGTTATATACATATAAGACAGACAGTCACATCTTCCAAATAGTAGTCAATATGCCATGAGGCAAGAAAGCTAATTTAAAAGTGCATAAAATTAAAGCAATTAAGATGATTTCCTAACAAAATTAATGTTTAAAAATTTGATTGCTCATATCAAAATTAAATAAAGTTTAAAAATTTAAGTGCTCATTCATACCAGTGGCATTTTAATTATGCAATAGACAAATGTGGCTTGTAGCCACTAAACTGGTCAGGGCACAATAGGATATGTCTATCATTGCACAAAGACCTTCAAGCACAATCCTGAATTGAGCAAATCAGCCATACAAATTAAAATTTCAATTTAACATATTTAAAGCTTTATATAAACCTACCAAAGCTAGTAATTTTAGTTTTAAAAATAGTTTACTATTTTATTTACTTATATTAATATACATGAATTAAATTAATATAACTATATATCTGTATGAATATATGTATATAAAAATGAGCAAATCTTCATGAATCCCTGAAAACTTAAATTGAAGATTCATTCATGTAGCCAATACACCCACCAGTAATGCTGGTCTCTTCTTAATAATTGTGACTCCTGCTTACCAGCATTGATGGTCCCACTAGCTTTTCTCTGAAATATTCCAATCATGGTTTCATTGTCTTTCTTTCAGCTTTTGTCCATATCTTTCAAGATTCCAGAACAGTCTGTTGAGCTCTGAGCACTCAATGGCTTCACTATATCAGAGTTATAAAGTCTTTCTGCACTCCTCTCAAAACTACATAGTCAAGTTTGTCACAGCAATATCTCATGGACTTGGTACATATTTCTGAATTGGTTACTTTTTATTGCTGAAATTAAAACACCATGAACAAAGTCAACTTGGGAGGGGAAAGATTTATTTGACATACACTTTCACATAGTAGTACATAGTCATAGAATGTCTAGACAAAATCAGAAACAGAAGCCCATGCAGGAACACTGTTTTCTGGCTTTCTCAGCCTGCTGTCTTATACAACACTCAGGAGTACATATATAGAAATGGAAATACTCCAGTGAACTGGGCCTTCCCATATTAACCATTAATTAAGACAGTGCTGTACAGAACTTGTCTATCTTATATAGGCATTTTCTCAGTTATGATTTCTATATCTCAGAAATGTCCATGCCTGTGTCACCTGACAAAAAGCAACCAGGACACCAGATATCTGAAGAAAAATTTTTTTCCATCATTATCTCTCAGCCTTGTAACAGAAAATATGGCCTGAGAGGTTAAATGGGAACTGTGAAGAACTATATTAAATCTCCTGTGATCCATTCAGGATGGGACAACAGTACAGCTTTGAGGGAAGTAACAGACTCTACAGGGGAAAAAATTAATGGAAAATATGTGGTATGAACCTCATCAGAATTGTTTGTATACTTTTACATGAGTATAACAGTTTCCTATACTGCTGATGTTCCAGAGCCTCAGGCTTCCTGTAAACACTGTCAAATCTCCTTTCCTATGATTTTTAACAAAATACCTGAAAGTAGGTTTTTTGGAAATAAAACATACAGAGTTTTTAATAAGAATAAAGAAAAATTTTTCATGAGCATATCTTATATAACTATTTTAGTGGGATTATGCTGGCAATGTAAATATTTGTCCTGTTTATAGGTTTAATAAAAGCAGATTGGCCAAAAACAGACAAGAAGTGTGGGTGGGGCTACTAGGTGAAAAAAACTCTGGAACATCTCAGAGCAGAGTCAGACACCAGACAAAGATCCCATAGAGTCTCCAGAGCTGGCAGTAGATGCAAAGGAAATGCTGAAGAGTAAAGATACCAAGCTGCATGGCTGAACAAGATGAGTTAAGTTCAGATGAAGGAATTAGCAAGTTATATGCCCAGGGCCCTAGGTTGATCAGTGTAAAAGTAATATAATCCTGTGTGTGCTTATTTGAGGCTAAGTGGTGCTGAGTGTGGATAAGAACCTCAGACCTAGGCCTGAAAGTCCAGAACAGAAACCTTTCACAACAAACCATAAAATTTAATCTCCTATAAACAAATTTTCCATTTCTGTGAGCTTAAACACTAACAATATAAATTCTTTACATTCTGTATGTGCATGTTCTACATGAACTATAATTCATATAGTTCTTTACCTGTTATTAAGATAATGAATATACTTTCTAATTTAGTAATATTAAAATTCACACATATTTATATATATATAAAATTATATATATGTGATTACACATGTATTATATAGGAATTATATGAGTCAATATATACATAATCACAATTTTGAGGTCATCTCATCAGGGCCTGGTTGGTTGTCAAATGAACATTTTCAAAGGAAACAAATTACAAGCAGTCATGTGATGTAGATTCAAAGCAAAGTTGTCAGTTTTTTTTTCTTACTCTTCTTTTTCTTTTCTTCTTTATTTATTCTGTATTTATCAAGAAAAACAGTAAAATGAATTTAAAATGCTGATAAGTTAACAATAAGTATAAAGAAGATAAAAATCATAAGCATGACTTATCAAGGGTGATAATGCAAATAAGATTGCTACACATATATTTACTTTGTGTTCAGCTTTCCCTGTGAATTTTTTTCCATCCCTGTATATCCTTATTCAATACATTGTTGTATACAGTTTGCTAAAATTTTGTTGAGAATTTTTGCATCAATATTCATGAGGGAAATTGGTTTGCAATTCCCCTTTTTTGTGTCTTTGAGTGGCTTGGGTATTAGGGTAATTGTGGCCTCATAAAAGGAATTTGGCAATATTCCTTCAGTTTCTTCTGTGTGAAATAGTTTGAGGAGTAACGGTAGTAATTCTTCTTTGAATGTCTGGTAGAATTCGGCACTGAAACCATCTGGACCAAGGCTTTTATTTTTGGGGAGGTTTTTAATGACAGCTTCAATTTCCTTAAGGGTTATAGGCCTGTTTAGGTAATTAATCTGATCTTCATTTAATTTTGGTAGATGGTACCTGTCCAGAAAGCTGTCCATTTCTTCTAGGTTTTCCATTTTTGTGGAATACACATCTTCAAAATATGATTCTCTGTATTTCTTGGGGGTCTGTTGTTATGTCCCCCTTTTCATTTCTGATTTTGTTGATGTGAACACTCTCTGTTGTTTGATTAGTTTGGCTAAGGGCTTATCTATCTTGTTAACTTTCTCAAAGAACCAACTCTTAGATTCGTTGATTCTTTGTATTGTTCTTTTGTTTAAATTGTATTGATTTCAGCTCTAAGTTTGATTATTTCCTGCCTTCTACTCTTTCTAGGTGAGTTTGCTTCTAATTGTTCCAAGGCTTTCAGCTGAGCTGTTAGGTTTCTAGTGTGGGCTTTCTCTTAAGATGGCTTTCCTTGTGTCCCACAAGTTTGGATATGTTGTGGATTCATTTTCATCAAATTCTAGGAAGACTTTGATTTCTTTTTTAATTTCTTCCTTGACCCAGAAATGGTTCAGCTGAGTGATGTTTAGTTTCCATGAGTTGATAGGCTTTCTTTTGGTTTGGATGTTGTTGAACTCTAACTTTAGGCCCTTGTGGTCTGATATGTTACAAGGGATTATTTCCATCTTTTTGTATCTGTTCATATTTGCTTTATGACCAATTATGTGGTCAATTTTGGAGAAAGTTCCATGAGGAGCTTAGAAGTATATATATTCCTTTGCATTTGAGTGGAAGCTTCTATAGATATCTATTAAACACATTTGCATCATAACCTCTTTTAGACTCCATATTTCTCTGTTGATACTCTGTCTGGTTGATTTATCCAGGGATGAAAGTGAGGTGTTGAAGTTTCCCACTATTATGGTGTAAGAATTGATGTGGGATTCAAGCTTTAGCAGTGTTTCTTTTACATAAGTAGGTGCCCTTATATTAGGGGCATAAATATTCAAGATTGAAATCTCCTCTTGACCAATTTTTCCTGTGATGAATAACTAGGGATCATCTAGGTCCCTTTTAATTGCTTTTAGCTTAAAGCCTACTTTGTTAGATATTAGGATTCCAACCCCCGCTTGTTTCTTAGGACGATTTGACTGGAAAATCTTTTCCCAAACCTTTATTCTAAGCCTGTGTCTGTCTTTGTAGTTGAGGTGTGTTTCTTGTAGGCAATAGAAGGATAGCTTCTGTTGATGTATCCATCTTGCTAGAGTGTGATGTTTTTTAGGATAGTTGAGACCATTGATATTAAGGGAAATTAAGTGACCATTGATTCATATTTCCTGCCATTTTTGGTGGTAACTTGTTTGTATTTCCTTTCTCTGGGGAATTCTTCTGTGGAATTATTGATTGTTTGTGATTTCGTGGATGTATCTGGGGTCCTTAGGTTGGAGTTTTCCCTCTAATACTCTCTGTAGTGCTGGATTGGTAGATAGATATTCTTTCAGTCTGACTTTGTCCTGAAATACCTTGCTTACTCCATCTATGGTGATTGATAATTTTGCAGGGTATAGTATTCTAGTTTGGCAGCCATGCTCTTTTAGCATCTGTATAACTTCTGACCAAGCCCTTCTAGCTTTCATCGTTTCCATTGAATAGTCAGGCGTTATTATGATGGGTCTGCCTTTATATGTGAGTTGGCCATTTACTTTTGCAGCTCATAATATTTTTTCTTTGTTCTGTATGTTTTGTGGCTTGATTATAATGTGGCACACTGACTTTTTTGGGGGGAGGGTCATATCTATTTGGTGTTCTGTAAGCTTCTTGTATCTTTATAGGCATTTCCTTCTTCAGATTAGGGAAGTTTTCTTCTATGATTTTATTGAAAACATTATCTGTGCCTTTGAGCTGGTATTCTTCTCCATCTTCTATTCCTATTATTCTCACATTAGGTCTTTTCATGGTGTCCCAGATTTCTTGAACATTTTGAGTTATGGCTTTTTTAGTTTTACTATTTTCTTTGACTGATATATCTATTTGAGCTACTGAGTCTTCCACTTCAGAGATTCTATCTTCCATCTCTTGAACTCTGTTTATTATGCTTGTATCTGTGGTTCCAGCTTTTTTTTCAGATTTTCTATTTCCATTTTTGCCTCATTTTGTGCCTTTTTTATTGCTTTTATTTCAGCTTTTAGTTCTTGGCATGTTTCTTTCATAGATTTGTTCATCTCTTCCAATTTTTTGTTTGTATTTTCTTCTATTTCTTTAAGACTGTTTTTCATATCTTCTTTGAGAGCTTCGATGATCATCAAAAAGGAATTTTTGATGTTGTTTCCTTCTGTTTCCTCTTCATTGCTTAGTTCAGGTATTTTATTTGTAAGATCGCCACTCTCTTCTGGAGTTACCTTGTTTTTCTATGTATTATTATGTAAGTTTTTGCAGTGATGTTTGCCCATGGCTCCAATGGTTCACGATTAGGTGGCTCCTGGTCAGTTGTGACACTAGGGTTTGTGTGCCTCCTGTCACCTCTCTGTGCATGGTCTGAGTCTGTCTTTCAGGGACCCCAGACGTTATCTGTTTGCTCAGTTGGAGGTGGAGGTGGGTAACAGTGCAAATTACCTCAGCAGCAGCTTGGGGGAACGTGACAGGCAGACTTTATCTGTGCCTGCTACAGAGTGCACTGGGACTTGCTCTGCAGACAGCCCCTGGTCCTGGAAGCAGAACCAAAACCAATGGGAGCTCAACTCTCCCTCCCTGGCTGGGATATAGGTGCTTGGGCCTGATGACCCCTCCTCACCTCTGGGCGTGGTCTGCGTCTGTCCTTCTGGCACCCCAGTAGTTATCTGTTTGCTCAGTTGGAGGTGGAGGTGGGTAGTGGTGCAAATTCCCTCAGCAGCAGCTGGGGGGAACGTAACAGGCTGACTTTATCTGAGCCTGCTACAGAGTGCACTGAAACTCGCTCTTCAGACAGCACCTGGTCCCCCTAACTGTTATCTAAAAGAACTTATGGCCTATTCACCAGGCAGGAAATCATGCCTGGTAAATGCCTATCCAACTACCTGTGTCTAGTAAAGTGTACCATCACTTTGCTACACAGGCATAATTTACATTGCATACTTTATCCTTCTACCCATAGATAAGTATAGTTATCACCTATCATCAAATAACCTTTAAAAAATGAATACCATCACAGAAAACCAGTACTGGATACAATGCAGAGAGCAATACAGCTCAGAGGTAGCCTTGTTCCAACAAATAAATCAATATCATAGCTCTTGCATCTGTGGCTTGGAGAACACCATAGAGAAGAGGGAAGAGATAGTAGAAGCTATAATATCAGGAAGACTGCTGTGAAACAATCTTCCATAGAAATGGCTGCATAAACAATAAACAGTGGCATTATAAACAGACATGTTACGAATGGAGCAAACTCATTGGTTCTCACCATAGACAAACAACTACAAGCAGATAATGGCTGCTGGAAGAGGAAAAATTATTGACCTTTTCTAGAAATGAACTCCCCTAATTGGTTATCCAGTACAAGTTAATTAGCCTTGAAGCTATGTAAACATCAAAATATACTCAGCAGGCTATATGTATGTATGTAACAATAATAATCAAAAAATAAGTTCTGAGTTTGAGAGTAGAGAAAGCTAGAATGAGTTTTAGGAAGGAGACTTAAAGGGCTAGGAGAGAGGAAAGGTAGTGAAAGTTATGTAATCAGGTATTTGAAAAATAAAATTTAGTTTTCTAAAATGGTAAGTACTGTT
This sequence comes from Sigmodon hispidus, assembly GCA_004025045.1. Lineage (NCBI taxonomy): Eukaryota > Metazoa > Chordata > Mammalia > Rodentia > Cricetidae > Sigmodon > Sigmodon hispidus. The sequence goes on along the minus strand of PVIH01007262.1, from coordinate 76,097 downwards.
TACTTTTACAAGTTTAAACTACTATATTGTACATTAAGATTTTGGTTTTTTTTACTATTAATTCTGTCCCTGGCTTTTCCTGTTAGTATAGTTTCAGCAAACACATTTCAACATTTAAAAACTCAAGAGTGAATCCCTACACCATAAATCCATTGAATGAAATAAATAAGATGTCTATAATTCACCCATGTACATATCAGCACAGTAACTGAGCAATAAATAGTTTCTGAATACATAATATATATAATAGAAAAGAATCCAACATTGACAGTCTTTGCCCGAGGGCCCACTGCTTGTAAATCATAGAAGCAAGTTTTGAACTCGGGGTTATACTATTCTACTGATCTTTCCTGATCGCTATTTATTCTCTCTCAGTGTGAACATTTTGATAGCTATTGGTTTGATTACTATTCATCCTACAAGAGTAAAAGTCTTTCTTTCTCTTTTTTAGAGAGAGCAAAATTGGCGGCATTGAAAGGTCACTTGCTATTTTAAGATGTGCCTCATGCACAAAATGAGGGACTTTGAAGTTTGTATGTGGGACTTAAATTGTAAGGCATGGCCCTGGAAGCAACTATTGGATGTTAAGACCAACATTAAGCCAATCTAAATGTCATTCAGTGAAGATGATATAAGAAAGACTTTCTAGCTGTATGCAAAGGCATCTGTTTCAGAAAGATTTACTCATGAAAATTTTGGAGACCTAACATCCAAATAGAAGGAGTTAATGTGGATTTTTAACATAGTGAAAAATAATCTATCCAAGAAAAACACAGGAATGTTCAAAGGTGTCAGCCAGCAAAGTAAAGCACAGTTACTATGAGTGATTGTACAATCTTTTGGAAACAACAATGAAAAGTTTCAGGCTTAGGGTTCCAGAGGACAGTGAGGAGGATTGTCCTGCTATGTAAAATATTTATTATAGTTATTAACAACATAGTCATATACACACACAGTTAGACAGAAGCATAGTGGGGACTCAGAAGAGTGTTCAGGCCATTAAGTCAGAGTAGAGATACTTTTATAAGTGTCTCAGCGGAATGAAATTTCATGCAACTTGTTTGAATAGTTCATAGCACTTGTCTCTGGCCTCACTGTCTCAATATCCTTGGTAGCTGCAACAGGAAGTCAGGTATTCTGAAGAAGGAACATGTGACACTCATGATTAAGAAGTAAGAAAGAGGGAGACATCTTGTTTAGGTAGACTTACTGTAGCTATAGCCTCAGATATTCTGGAGCTTGGAAGCCTGAGAATATGAACATACCTCTGGGGCAGAGAATGGTCAGTTGCTATTGTCCTAGAGTCGAAGGGGAATATCTTAAGTGGTAGCTACTAAAAAATAGAATTTCAATATGGGACTTTTATTTTTTTCCACAGGGACTATAATAAATAGGCTGCTATAGGTGGGCTTAACTTGATGTATCCTAATGACATATCTTTAGCTTGACACATACTAGCATGGCAATTTCTTTGAGTTTTTCTTAAAAGTTTTTCCCTAATCCATGACCTAGAACCTAGCATATGTATTTCCCTAGCAATGAACCCAATAGTCAAACTTCTCATTTGCAGTAAGTCAACATTTTTGAGTGCTTTCAAAATCAAATAACAAGAAAAACAAAATTCTAGTGTTAAAGTATTGATAGCCTAGCCTAGAAACCTGCCATTAATGATATAGCTGTGCCGTAAATATTCATCAGTACACAAATCTGCAATTATTATTTTTGTACATTTCTCACTACTTTAATTTTTATGACTGAGAAAATAGTTTTAGCATTGGGAGAGTAAATGTTCTACAATCCCTACTAAATATATCAGCTGGAATAAAGACACCATGAATATATACCACTGTCAAGAAGATATTAAGATTGAACATAGTAGGCATTCTCCCCATTGTTACAGAAAATGTTTAATTACAAAAGAAAGCATCTCAGAGGTAAGAACATCTCTGAAGCCAGTTTGAATATTTAACCTCATGGTATCTATTTTTTGTACAGTCAACAAATTTTTGCCATTCTTTGTTAATTTAAAATGCATCTGACAAAATAAATTACAGAAGTTTAGCTTTGCACTTATTATTCAGTGTTTTATTATACAAAGTTATTTTTAAATATCAACTTATGTTGTAAAAAAACACATGATTTGACAATAGCTGGCATGGGATTATAGGTTAAAACATACAATTAAATATCAACAATTCAATGCCTAGACTTTCATAAAACTAAAAAAAATTCAAAATCTTCATTATTTCAGATTTTAGCAGCTTTTGGATGTCAGAGTTGGTGCTCTCTATTCAAGGAGATGTTTGCTTCCTTTGGGACATTTTCTGCCAGCTAATGACAAGAATGCTGTTCCAAAATAAAATTAGGATCCCATTTTAAATTGAATCTGACCCTCTAGAGTGAGGAATAGATGGAAGCTGCCTATTAAATCATCAACTTTTAATTAAATTCTTTGCAGTTGTAAGATCCCTATTCTCAACAAGATGATAAATGCATTGTGTTTTAATTGAGTTATTTATGTGCTAAACTCAAAAGTTACCAAGAGTGGCCTAACAATGGCTTCTGATTTTATCAGAGTAAAATGTTTATAAACATTGGAGTTAGCATGTGGGCCCAGATCTTGATTCTAGAAGGTATTGTTTTTCTCATCTTAGCATTGTCTGATAACTCTTATGAACTTGAGTACTTTAGGTAGATTAACTCACTGCCTACCATCTCCATCTAACCTAAATCATGTCCCTTGCCTAGCTGTAGCCAGCATACTGTTTATGGGTTTGGCCATGAGACCAATGCAATGTTGTTCTTATGGAGAAGAAACATTGAAGTAGTAGTACAGTAGTATTCAAAAAAGTTATTCATAACATGGTTCCAAACACATACATTAAAAATATAAACAATAAAACAATTACAAGTAACAAAGGACTTATCTCAAAGATTCAAGTGAGCCTAGTATAAACATGCTTGCAAATCCATGCATATTGTGAAACTCTACAAAATCAAGGTATAGAACTAGCCTACAGATCCACTATCAGATAAATAGTTAAAGAAAATAGGATTTTTTCATATCAATTGTAAGAAAATGAAATTTTATAGCAGCTGCAAGGAAAAATAACCTTTATAACAATTGCAGGAAAATGGTTGTATCTAGATCATAATGTCTGTATAGCAAGCAAATATTTTTGTTCATGTCTTAAAATCTTAGGAGGTTCCACATAGAACTGAATGAAAGGTATAATAGTTTCCTCATAGGAAGGACTTATTTTTCTATTTTTTTATCTATAAAAGTCTTTTGTATCCATGTATGTATCCCCTTGCTCCCCTTTTCTTCCCCCTCACAACCCCTCCCAGTCAGCCTTCAGTCTCCCCCCTCTCAATTTCCCCATCTCCTCCTCAGAAAGGGCAAGAAGTCTCAAAGTGGATCATCTCAGCATCCACTACAGGCAAGTCCAATTTACTCATTCTAATATCAAGACTGAGTTAAGTGTCTTTCTGGAGGGAATGGGTTCCAAAATGCCAGTTCCTGCACAGACACACAGTCTGATCCCTCCCCATTGAGGCTCCACATACTGTCCATGTCAGTGGACAGTTGCCTATCTATGGAGGGCATAGTTCCATTTCCTGATAGTTTCTTGATGGCTGCTCTTGATTCAGTGAGCTCTCTAGAGCTCCAGCCAGCCATCACTCTGAGAATTTTCCTCATAATCCCTATTCCCTTACTCATATAGACTTTCCTCTCCTATTCTCAGCTGGACCAAAAACTCAGTCCAGTGCTCAGCCACACCTCTGCCTCTATTTATTGTTGGATGTAAGTTCTGTGATGGCCCTTAGAATGGCCATAGGAACTTAGGAGAGACATCCAGTGAGTCCCCTAGGAGGAAAAGATAGAGAAGATCTCCTTAGCTAATTAGAGCATAAGGGGTTGCAACCAAGAAGAGGTGGGAACAATTCATGAGAAAAGGGGATGATTGAGTGAGAGGAACAACAAGGCAGGAGAAAAAAAAAGAGATGGAGATCTTAATAGAGGAAGCCAATGTGGGGTTGGAAAAAGATTAGGTGCTAGGGAAACCTCCAAGAACTTACAGGATGTCCCTGGCTAGGTCTCCAACCAATAGGAAGAATTTATATAGACACTAAGTTTAAAATCAGTTTCAGGAGTCTAAAATAGTCTTAATAGGAATTATTATTTGATAATTTTAAGTTATGAGGTTTCCAGTGAGAAGAGTTCTAAAGAAGTTACCACACAGAGTCTTACAACTTTTACTGAAGTACTCTGATTAACACTGAAGAGTTGTTAACCATTCAGTACCCACAGAATCCAGTTGAATTCCCAAGTGATTCATAGCATGTAAAGCAAGTACATGATCTCTGTTTTACTCTGCATTACACTAATATCCGATTTCTTAAGCTCACTGAGCATTTAAGCTTATTAATTGTTATTGCCATTGTTAAACTCTATAGTCGTTCATTGCTTAAAACCACCCTGGAGATACTTTCCAAATTCAAATTCTCTTTGGAGTCCAAATCTAAATCCTCTTTGCTTATAACCTCTGCACTGGGAGCTAATGATCTCAGCTAAAGAGAAGTTATTCTCTGAGCTGTGCTTTTATGCCAGTGTTCAGAGAAATTTCTTTAAAAGGGACAACTGCAGTCCATGTTGATCTGCCACTTTCAAATCTAATTGATGTGGCATCCCCAAGGAAACCATCTATTTTTGTTCTCTCTACTTAAAAATTCTTAAGTAAGGAGGTTTTTTAAATTTCCTGATCCAATGTCAACAAATATATGTATATACAATGATATACTTTAATACATGTGAATATATATACTGCATATACAAATATATATCTATATATACACAACATATATATATATACATATATACACATTTCAGTATGGGTATCTATAAACCTCAAAGTAATTAAACTTTGATTTTTTAGAAACATAATCAGTCACAGAGTATGTAGATGTTTTTTCTTCCCCAAAGTAATGATTTTTATTTCATTTGTGTCTCTGTAAACTTTTACATTCCCAGAAGAAAGAGATTAAATGAATCAACATGTGTGAAATCTTTTGAGCTAACACTTAATGAAGACTCTGAAATTCCCGGGAGTGAAGTATCACAAAGTGGTAACCATCATTATCTTCATAATAAATGACTTTTCCATTTTCTTTCCCTTGTGACTTTCTCATAGTTTTATTTTTCTTCTTCTCTTGGATTCAATTTTTAAGTTAATAAGAACTAGTATTGTAGACTTGCCTTTTACAAATTTGCAAAACACTTGAGACCCCTACATTTATTAATCAGCTGCATTTAGAAGAGAAATGTAATACTATACTTCCATTAATTGGCATGGATGAAAGTACAGTTCATCTCAATTTATTCCTATGTCAGTAACAGATGGATTAAATCTTAGATTTCTTAAAGAGCTTGAGAACATTTTTATGACCATGAAGCTTACTCAAGCACTGCTTTTAAAATAAGTCTCAGCAATTTATAAACTTACATTAGAAAGTATATTACACGTATAATTCTGTTACTGAATGAAGAGAAAGTGTTGAAAATTATATCCTACTTAAAAAAAGTTGTAATTGTGTTATAACTCAGTAGTAGAAATCCTTGATTATAAGTTCTAACACTAACAATGAGTCAGAAAAGTTTGCAGCATGTTTAATTGCATCTGTGAGATGTATATGGCATAAAAATGCTGTTATCAGTAAAGAAAACTATTATATACCAAACATAGTTTTTTTTTTAATTTCTCCAAATATGATATGAAGAGGGAAATTTTGGCAAACATTTGAAAGTGATTTTTCATAATTGCTTTAAGTGATATTATAGCAAAACAACTCTATGCTATGCAAGCATCTTGCTCAGAGCCAAGGTTTACACAGCATGACAGGCACCAGAAACCCAAAAGAGCAAAGCACGACCTTCTGCCTCTGACTGCCACAGCTGTGCATGCTGTAAAGCAGGACATGTTAAGAAAAAAAAGCATAGAGATATATTTACTTCAATGTTCATAACACAGGACCCTTCAAAATATACCAACACCAATAGAAAGCTGTGGTTTTGAGGATCTTTCTACTAGATTCCTGGCAGATCATCAGTTACCTGAAGCTTCTTAGTCAAGAAAAACTTTCCAGTTCACCAGGATCCAATATTTTAGCCTGCTTCAGAAAGCTCAAAAGGGCATCAAGGAAGACCTTCCAGTTCCTACTATTCAGCACAGGTCAACTTACCCTATTTCAAATAAAACTGATGAACTTTACATATTCAGTCTGCTTTCGACAGGGCTCTAAAACAATGATGTAGAGGTATGGTTGTAGCCGAGAAAGTGCAGCACTTGAGGCATGCACAAAGCCTTAGGTCCTATCTCTAGCACTGTATAAACTAGGTAAGATGATGGTGCTTGCCTGTGAGCCTACCACGTAAGAGTTGGAAACAGAAGGTCCATAAGTTTAGAGTAATTTTTCCTTTACACAGGGAATTTGATGCCTGTCTGAACCATGTGATATACTTCTTAAGAATAAAATAATTGGGGGACCAAGTGCTGTCTGCACAGTCCCAGCACATTCTGGAGCACAGGAAGATAAACTCTGCCTGTCACCATACCCACAGCTACTGCTGAGGGAATTTGCATGGCTACCCACCATCACCTCAAACTGAGCAAACAGACAACTACAGGGGTCTGGAAAGGACAGACTCAGACCCCGCCCAGAGGTGAGGAGGGCTCACCAGGCCCAAGCGCCTATATCCCAACCAGGGAGGGGGAGTTGAGCTCCCATCAGTTCCGGTTCCACTTCCAGGACCAAGTGCTATCTGCGGAGTCCCAGCACAATCTGGAGCACTGGCAGATAAACTCTGCCTGTCACTGTACACACAGCTCCTGTTGAGGGAATTTGCACGGCTACCCACCACCACATCGAACTGAGCAAACAGACAACCACAGGGGTCCCAGAAGGACAGACTCAGACCCTGCCCAGAGAGGTGACAGGAGGCACACAAACCTGAGTGCCACAACTGATCAGGAGCCATCTAATCATGAACCACTGAAGCCATGGGCAAATGTCAGTGCAAAATATTACATAATAATACAAAGAACAACATGGTAACTCCAGAAGAGAGTGGAGATCTTACAAATACAAGACCTGAACTGAGCAATGAAGAGAAAACAGAAGGAAGCAACACAAAAAATTCCTTTTTGATGATCATTGAAGCTCTCAAAGAAGATATGAAAAACAGTCTTAAAGAAATAGGAGAAAATACAAAGAAAAAATTGGAAGAGATGATCAAATCTATGAAAGAAACATGCCAGGAACTAAAAGCTGAAATAAAAGCTGAAATAGAAGCAATAAAAAGGCACAAAATGAGGCAAAGACAGAAATAGAAAACCTGAAGAAAAAAGCTGGAACCACAGATACAAGCATAATAAACAAGTTCAAGAGATGGAAGATAGAATCTCTAAAGTGGAAGACTCAGTAGCTCAAACAGATATATCAGTCAAAGAAAATAGTAAAGCTAAAAAAGCCATAATTCAAAATGTTCAGGAAATCTGGGACACCATGAAAAGACCTAATGTGAGAATAATAGGAATAGAAGAAGGAGAAGAATACCAGCTCAAAGACACAGATAATGTTTTCAATAAAATCATAGAAGAAAACTTCCCTAACCTGAAGAAGGAAATGCCTATAAAGATACAAGAAGCTTACAGAACACCAAATAGATATGACCCCCCCCAAAAAAAGTCAGTGTGCCACATTATAATCAAGCCACAAAACATACAGAACAAAGAAAAAATTTTAAGAGCTGCAAAAGAAAAGGGCCAACTCACATATAAAGGCAGACCCATCATAATAATGCCTGACTATTCAATGGAAACGATGAAAGCTAGAAGGGCTTGGTCAGAAGTTATACAGATGCTAAAAGAGCATGGCTGCCAAACTAGAATACTATACCCTGCAAAATTATCAATCACCATAGATGAAGTAAACAAGGTATTTCAGGACAAAGTCAGACTGAAAGAATATCTATCCATCAATCCAGAACAACAGAGAGTATTAGAGGGAAAACTCCAACCTAAGGACCACATATACATCCACGAAATCACAAACAATCAATAATTCCACAGAAGAATACCCTAGAGAAAGGAAATATAAATAAGTTACCACCAAAAATGGCAGGAAATATGAATCAATGATCATTAATTTCCCTTAATATCAATGGTCTCAACTCTCCTATAAAACGTCACACACTAACAAGATGGATACAACAACAGAAGCCATCCTCCTGTTGCCTACAAGAAACACACCTCAACTGCAAAGACAGACACAGGCTTAGAATAAAGGATTGTAAAAAGATTTTCTAGTCAAACAATCCTAAGAAACAAGCAGGGGTTGCAATCCTAGTATCTAACAAAGTAGACTTTAAGCTAAAAGCAATTAAAAGGGACCAAGATGGTCACTACTTATGCATCACAGGAAGAATTGGTCAAGAGGAGATTTCAATCTTAAATACTTATGCCCCTAATACAAGGGCACCTACATATGCAAAAGAAACACTGCTAAAGCTCAAATCCCACATCAATTCTTACACCCTAATAGTGGGAGACTTCAATACCACACTATCAACCCTGGATAGATCAACCAGACAGAGCCTCAACAGAGAAATAAGGAGTCTAAAGGAAGTTATGATGCAAATGTATTTCATAGATATCTACAGAACCTTCCACCCAAAGGCAAAGGAATATACATATTTCTCAGCTCCTCATGAAACTTTCTCCAAAATTGACCACATAATTGATCATAAAGCAAATATCAGCAGATACAAAAGAATGGAAATAATCCCTTGTAACATATCAGACCACCAGGGCATAAAGTTAGAGTTCAACAACATCAAAACCCAAAGAAAGCCTACCAACTCATGGAAACTAAACATTGATCAGCTGAACCATCTCTGGGTCAAGGAAGAATATAAGAAAGAAATCAAAGTCTTCCTAGAATTCAATGAAAATGAATCTACAGCATATCCAAACTTGTGGGACACAATGAAAGCAGTCTTAAGAGGAAAATTCATAGCGCTAGATGCCTTTATGAAAAACCTGGAGAAATCCTACACTAGAGACCTAACAGCACAGCTGAAAGCCTTAGAACAATTAGAAGCAAACTCAACTAGAAGGAGTAGACAGCAGGAAATAAGCAAACTTAGAGCTGAAATCAATACAATTGAAACAAAAAGAACAATACAAAGAATCAAGGAATCTAAGAATTGGTTCTTTGTGAAAGTTAACAAGATAGATAAGCCCTTAGCCAAACTAATCAAAAAACAGAGAAAGAGTATTTAAGTCAACAAAATCAGAAATGAAAAGGGGGATATAACAACAGATCCTCAGGAAATACAGAGAACTATCAGATCATATTTTGAAGATGTGTATTCCACAAAAATGAAAAACCTAGAAGAAATGGATGGCTTTCTGGACAGGTACCATCTACCAAAATTAAATCAAGATCAGATTAATTTCCTAAACAGGCCTATACCCCTTAAGAAAACTGAAGCTGTCATTAAAAACCTCCCTAAAAATAAAAGCCCTGGCACAGATGGTTTCAGTGATGAATTCTACCAGACATTCAAAGAAAAATTACTATCCGTTACTCCTCAAACTATTTCACACAGGAGAAACTGAAGGAATATTGCCAAATTCCTTTTATGAGGGCACAATCACCCTAATACCGAAGCCACTCAAACACAGAACAAAGAACAAGAATTACAGACCAATTTCCCTCGTGAATATTGATGTGAAAAGTCTCAACAAAATCTTGGCAAACCGTATACAACAATGTATAAAAGATATCATCCACTATGACCAAGTAGGCTTCATCCCAGAAATGCAGGGCTGGTTTAACATATGAAAAACTGTAAATGTTATCCATCATATAAACAAACTAAAGGAACAAAACCAGATGATCATATCCTTAGATGCGAAAAAAACCTTTGACAAAATCCAACACTCCTTTATGATTAAAGTCCTGGAGAGATCAGGAATACAGGGAGAATACCTAAATATAATTAAGGCAATTTATAAGAAGCCGACTGCCAGTATCAAACTTAATGGAGAAAACCTCAAAGCAATCCCACTAAAGTCAGGAACTAGACAAGGATGTCCTCTCTCCCCTTATCTATACAATATAGTTCTTGAAGTTTTAGCTAAAGCAATAAGGGAACGAAAGAGATTAAGGGCATACAAATTGGAAAAGAAGAAGTGAAGCTATCTCTATTTGCAGATGATATGATTGAATACATAAGTGACCCACAAAATTCTTCCAAGGAACTGCTACAACTGATAAACACCTTCATCAATGTAGCAGGATATAAGATTAACTCAAAGAAATCAGTAGCCCTTCTATACGCTAAAGATAGAAGAGCTAAAAAAGAAATAAGGGAAACATTACCATTCATATTAGCTGCAAATAGTATTAAATACCTTGGAGTAACTATAGCCAAAGAAGTAAGAGACATATTCGACAAAAACTTTAAATTATAAGAAAGAAATTGAAGAGGATATCAGAAAATGGAAAGCTCTCCCATGTTCCTGGATCAGTAGGATCAACATAGTAAAAATGGCAATTCTACCAAAGGCAATCTACAGATTCAATGCACTGCCCATCAAAATTCCAACACAATATTTTTTGGACCTTGAAAGAACTATACTCAATTTAATTTGGAATAACAGGAAAGCCAGGATTGCCAAAACAATTTTACTCAACAAAAGAACCTCAGGAGGTATCACCATCCCTGACTTCAAGCTATACTGTAGAGCTACAGTAATAAAAACAGCCTGGTACTGGCATAAAAACAGACTTGTGGACCAATGGAATAGATTTGAGGATCCAGACATTAACCCAAAAACCTATGAACACCTGATCTTTGAAAAGAGACCCAAAACATTCAATGGAAAAAAGATAGTATATTTAACAAACGGTGTTGGCCTAGCTGCAAGGAAGTGTGCAGAAAAATGCAAACAGATCTGAGCCTGTCACCCTGCACAAAACTCAAATCCAAGTAGATCAAAGACCTCAACTTAAACCCAACCACTTTGAACTTAATAGAAAAGAAAATGGGAAATACACTTCTATGAATTGGCACAGGCGACCACTTCCTAAATATAACACCAGTGGCAGAGACACTAAGACCAACAATCAATAAGTGGGATCTCCTGAAGCTGGGAAGCTTCTGCAAAGCCAAGGACACTGTCAATAGAACAAAACGACTGCCTACAGAATGGGAAAAGATTTTCACCAACCCTACAAGTGATAGAGGACTGATCTCTAAGATATATAAAGAGCTCAAGAATTAAGAGCCCAAAACCTTGAATAACCCTATCAAAAAATGGGGTACAGATCTAAAAAGGGAATTCTCAGCAGAGGAACTAAGAATGGCTGAAAGGCACCTGAAAAAGTGCTCATCATCTTTAGCCATCAGAGAAATGCAAATCAAAACAACTTTGAGATATCACCTGACACCTATTAGAGTGGCTAAGATAAAAGGCACAGATGACAGCCTATGTTGGAGAGGATGTGGAAGAAGGGGAACACTCCTCCATTGTTGGTGGGAATGTAAGCTTGTTCAGCCACTTTGGAATGCAATATAGTGGTTTCTCAGAAAGTTGAGAATCAATCTCCCCAAGGACCCAGCAATACCACTTCTGGGTGTATACCCTGAAGAGGAACATTCACACTCCAAAGGTATTAGCTCAGCTATGTTCATAGTAGCATTATTTGTAATAGCAAGAACCTGCAAACAACCTAGATGTCCCTCAACTGAAGAATGGATTAACAAACTGTGGTACATCTACACAATGGAATACTACTCATTAGTAAGAAAAAATGATATCCTAAAATTTGCAGGCAAATGGATGGATTTGGAGAATATCCTCCTGAGCGAGGTATCACAATCTCAGAAAGATAAGCAGGGGATGTACTCACTCATTAGTGGTCTCTAAACAAACAAACAAGAATAAAAAGCCAAGCATGCTGCATACCCAAGCTGCAAACCACAACCAATGAACAGCCTGGGATCAGAAACCCCCTGGACTGACTCTTCGGATCCCACTCCAACTGTATGAACACCTGACTCACTCTTGAGAGAGGATGGACAAAACTGGATTTGGCCAGGAGTGGAGACTGATCCAAACATTATTGGGTCAGTAGGACCATCGAACTTTCTACTCCCTGCCCAGGGAGGGGATGTGGAGTTGTGGAGAAGAAAAATGACCTGATGTGGTGGGTGGGGGAAAGGAACTTGAATAAGGATATACAGGGATGGAAAAAAAAATTCAGAGGGAAAGCTCAACACAAAGTAAATGTATGTGTAGCAATCTTATTTGCATTATCACCCTTGATAAATCATGCTTATGATTTTTATCCTCTTTATAAAATTCATTTTACTGTTTTTTGATAAATACAAAATAAATAAAGAAGAAAAAAAGATTAAAATAATTGAAGCAGATTGAAGTCCAACAGAAATATTTTTAAATAAATTTATCCAAGAATCTAACATAAAGCATTTAAAGATGAATCTGATATTTAATTAATGCAGAGACAAAGTCTGTTTCCCTCATTACTTTATCAAATTTTACTAAGGTTCTTCTGAATTTTCTTAACTAGATCTTAATATCTTCACTTGTCTTTCCTTCAGGCATGTCTTTCAAGAACAATTTAGGGGGAATCCTCTGTTTCTTCTAACTAATAGTTTGTTTTCCCTTTCATGTAGGCCCACAATATGACTGCTATCATGTCTCTTTAGTCTTTGTCTAAAGAGACAAAGCTTTGTGTAAAGCTTGATATTTCAATTATTAAAATTCCATCCACTGACAACTTTAATATCTTGTTCTGAGGTCACTAATTCCTCATTGTCCACGTTGTATGCATAACTGAGTCAGCCTTACTGACTGAGCTATCCTCCTACAGAAATTAAAATCTGATATTTAAAATATTTTTGTCAAATCTTTGATAATTTCACACAATATATTTTGACCATATTCACTCTGCCTCCTCCATTTTATCTCAAATTTATCCCAAACTTCTCACCTTCCCTTCCCATTTTTTTGTTCTCTCTAATTTAGATGTTTCTTTTTTATTCTATGTGTATGGGTATTTTTACTACATGTATGTCTGTGCACTACTAGGTAAGGTCTGGCACCCACTATGGCCAGAAGAAAGTGCCAGATCTCCTGCAATCAGGTCTATAGACATTTGTGATTTGCTATGTGTGGGTTGGAATTGAACTGGTTGATTCGATAGAGCAGCCAGTATTAATAACTGTCAACTTCCTGAATACTTTCTCTCTTTTCAAACTATTCTAATGCAATTTATGTTGCTCAAATACTCTTGGTGGAAACCTATCCTGGAACACAGTCAACCTGCCATGGATCACACCATTTAAGAAAACTGACATTTCTTCTTCTAGCAGCTATCAAATTTTCAAAGCTCTTCAACTTGGGTAGAAATTTCTTCCCATTTTCTCATGTCCATGTTCAGAGATTGTGTATGCTGCCATGATTGATTTTAACTTATATCATTAAGTGTTTAGTTATATTTGTCTTAGATAGTTCTTTGCTAATTAGGAACAAAACATGAATGAAAATTTCAAGAACAAAGCAAAAATATTTATTTTGAAATTATGGCCATTTTTGTGCAACATTTTTTTATGATAGCTTTATCATTTATATATTATTGAAAAGATTATATCATGCATGCTGGGCAGTTAGTGGCTCAGATCTTTAATCCCAGCACTTGGGAGGCAGAGATCTCTGTGAGTTCCAGGTCACCTTGGTCTACAAAGTTAGTTCCAGGACAGATAGGACGGTTATATAGGGAAAACTTGTCTCAAAAAAACAAAGCAAGTAAAAAAGTAAAAATATCTTCTTGGTGATTGAAATATAAGAAGTATTTACTTTTTCCAACATTTTACTCTTTTTGTGAGTAATTGAAGCCTTTCAATAAAGCCTTTTTCTCTCGTTTGCTTTCTATTATTATGATAAAACATTGTGCAGACAACTTGGGGGGGCTCATTTACTTTTTCTTACAGTTTAGGATCAGAAGTAAGGCAGGTACTCAACACTGGAGCCTAGGAATAGAAACTGAAGCAGACATCATGGGAGGAGTGTTGCTTACTGGCTTGTGATCACTGATTTACTCAGCCTGCTTCTTCTTACAGTGCATTGAGCTTTCTCACATCAATCATTAATCTTTAATTGTTTTAGAGGCCAGTCTAATGGGAACATTTTCTTAACTAAGTTTCCTCTTCCTACATTACCCTGGTTTGTGTCACAAAAACAAATCAGAAAAATCAAAAAAATGAAAGAATCACCTAGAACAATTGTAAAGAAGAATTTTAATCTCAGTACACTTTTCATAATTACTTTATTCTAACAATAAGTTCTGGCCAATGGTTTTAAAATTACTCTAACCAAATAAAAAAAGATAGTATGTAATTTAGAATTATCATACATTATTGATTTATTTTCTCATACATTTTTGTTCATGTCATGTGATTTTTGAAAATATTATAATCATGTTTGCTGTCGTGAGACAGTTTAACTGTGAGTCCAGGTTTGCCCAGAAATGCTGAAATTCTAGCTTCAATCTCAAATTTATGGATTGCTGCCCTGTACCATACTACATTTAACTTTGCTGTATTTCATACTTCACAAGGCCCAGTGTCAAAAACATATAGGCATTTTATATTTTATGCTTATCAGAAGCCTTAACATTTCCCAAACATCTCAAACCTTCCATTTTTTTATCCACTGGCTATTTGATAGTCTTATTGTTCTTTTTGTCATATTATCTACTTAATTGTTAAATTTTATGCCTGTATATGTTCATGTGTACAGGTGTTCTTTGTGACAGTGAATTTTTATATACATGCCAGGTAACACATGTACATGTCATAAAACCAAATTGAATGTAGTTTAAAGAATTCCACCTTGGCTAAGACTGCATGACTTTGTAATTTTGATGCTATGATTCTTGAGTTAGCTGTCCTGTGAGACTTTGGATACCCTCCTACCTCTGACACCTGTTTCACTACAGGAACATTAGTACTTTAGGCTCAGATTATTGACCCCAGTTTTGTGTGGGTTTTAGATACTTGATCTGGAGTTCTCAGTCTTTCAAAGTAATGGCTTTACCATCTGAACCAACTTTGCAGCACTTTTGCTATATTACATAAATCTTGAATTATGAACTCTTCAAGTATTCATTTGTCCATCATATAAATAAACTGAAGAAAACAAACCACAGGATTATATTTTTAGATGCTGAAAAAGCCTTTGACAAAATCCAACACTCCTTTATGATAAAAGTCCTAGAGAGATCAAGAATACAGGGAAAATGTCTAAGTATAATAAAGGTGATTTATAAGAAGTTGACAGCCAACACCAATCTTATTGAAGAAAAATTCAAAGCAATCCCACTTAAATTAGGAACTAGACAAGGATGTCCTCTCTTCCCTTATCTGTTCAATGTAATTCTAAAACTTTTAGCTAAAGCAATAAGAGAACGAAAGGAAATTAAGGGGATTTAAATTGGAAAAGAAGATGTGAAACTATCTATTTGCAGAGGACATAATTGTATACATAAGTGACACACAAAATTCTACCAGGGAACTTCTACAGGTGATAAACACCTTCAGTAATATAGCAGGATACAAGATTAACTCAAAGATATCAGTAGCCCTCCTATACACTAAACATAAAAGGGCTGAAAAAGAAATAAAGGAAACATTACCCTTTATAATGGCTGCAAATAGCTTTAAATACCTTGGAGTATCTATAACCAAAGAAGTAACAGATCTATTTGACAAAAATTTTAAATCACTGAAGAAAGGAACGGAAAGATTTCCCATGTTCCTGGATAGGTAGGATCAACATACTAAAAATGGCAATTGTACCAAAAGCAATTTAAAGATTCAACACACTTCCTATCAAAATCCCAAAACAATCTTTTACGGAATTTGAAAGAACAATAATCAGTGTCATTTCAAATAACAGGAAAGCCAAGACTGCCAAAACAATTTTGCTCAACAAAATAACCACAAGCAGCATCACCATTCCCGACTTCAATGTATACTATAGATCTACAGTAATAAAACCAGCTTGGCACTGCCATAAAAACCATCTTGTGGATCAATGGAATCAAATTGAAGATCCCGACATAAACCGAAAATCCTATGGACACCTGATCTTTGACAAAGAGGGCAAAAATACTCAGTGGAAAAAAGATAGTATCTTCAGCAAATGGTGTTGGCATAGCTAGATGGTAGTGTGTAGAAAAATGCAAATAGAACCAAGCCTATCACCCTATACAAAACTCAAATCCAAGTGGATCAAAGACCTCAATATAAACCCATCCATAGAAAAGAAAGTATGACATACCCTCCAACGCATTGGCACAGGTGACCACTTCCTAAATATAACAGCAATAGCACAGACACTAAGAACAACAATAAGTGGGACCTCATGAAACCGACAAGCTTGTGTAAAGCCAAGGACACAGTCAATAAGACAAAATGACAGCCTACAGAATGGGAAAAGATTTTCACCAAACCTGCAAGTGACAGAAGACTGATCTTTAAATATATACAGAACTCAAGAAACTAGAGCTTAAAACTTTGAATTACCCAATTAAAAATGGGGCTCAGAACTGAAAAGGGAATCAAGTATCTCATCAAAAGAATTACAAGTGGCAGAAAGGCACATAAAAAAGTGCTCAACAAGAAATGCAAATGAAAACAACTTTGAGATACCACCTTACACCTGTCAGAATGGCCAAGATAAAACACACAGATGACAGCCTATGCTGGTGAGGATGAGGAGCAAGGGCAACACTCCTCCATTGTTGGTGAGAATTTAAGCTGGTTCAGCCACTCTGGAATGCAGTATGACGATTTCTCAGAAAACTAGAAATCAATCTCCCCAAAGGCCCAGCAATACCACTACTGGGCATATACCCTAAAGATGCACGTTCACACTCCAAAGGCATTAGCTCAACTATGTTCATAGCAGAATTATTTGTAATATCAAGAACCTGGAAACAATCTAGATTCCCCTCAATTGAAAAATGGATTAACAAACTGTGGTACATTGACACAATAGAGTACTACTCAGCAGTGAGAAAAAATTATATCCTAAAATTTGCAAACAAATGGAAGAATTTTGAGAATATTCTCCTGAGCAAGGTCTCACAAACTCAGAAAGATAAACAGGGGATGTACTCACTCATTGGTGGATTTTAAATAAAAAAGCTAAGCATGTCCATGCTGCAAACCACACACACACACATACACACACACAAACACACAACCCCACACACCCCCACACACAAATAATACAGCGTAGATATCACTACATTTTGAGTGAAGTGATTTTAAGGCATCAATAAATATTGAACTTTTATTGTAACATTAAATAATAGATACTGTGGGAGAGGGACTCAGACCTACCTCAAGTGGATATGCCAGCCTGTACTGAGTATCCTTGGGATTCCTTTCACTCCTTAGGTAATGAATGGGAGGATGGTGTAGGAGAAAGCTGAAGGAGGACTAGAAAGAGGGAAAGGAGGGTACACAATGTAAATACACAAAACTTTTTAAATAGAAAAATCAAAAGATTCTCTAACAGTACATATCATTGAAAAATTAGAAAATTTGAAAAGAAAAATGTTTATGTTATATACTGGTGGCCCTTTGTTGGGAGCTGCTGCACCTTAAAGATGGTGCTGGCTCCTGCCCCCCGCCCTCCTAATGGCGAATGCTTCTAGTAATAATTAACTCCATCCATGGTATGTGCTGAATTGACTAGCTTGCTTCCGTGTGCGTGGCCCTATGGTGGAAGCCCACGCGGCATTAGCTGAGTGAAGGACTTTAAGCTTAAAACTGGCTGCACAGGTTGGGAAGGAAACTACTGCTACTGCTGCAAGAAGTATCTGTACTAATAAAAAGGACCTGGTCAATTGCTATGGAAGAATCCTGGTGTTGTATCTTTTCCTGCTGGTCAGGACTAGGCGCGGCACAGCTGGTAGCCCGCATGGGGATAAAACTCCCCTATGGAGGATTCAGAACTGTGGTAAGCAGGGGGGCTAAGCCGGAAAAGTCTCACTGGCCATATAGTGAGACCTGCATGAAGCAGGAGCTCCGCTTGTAGATAAAAGCGGAGGATCGGGGCAGTCATGGACGCATGACTATAACCTGATTGGGAATTCTGGGGCTTTCTGAACTAGGATTGGAAACATATTCAGGGGATACCAGAGACTAGGGGATCCGGAAATGGGAGTTAATCAATCACATCCGATCATGATAGCTTTGAAAGAGTTGCTAAAGACCAACGGGGTAACAATGAAAGCGCAGAATTTGCAGGCATTCTTAGATACTGTGGACCATTGTGTGCCCTGGTTCTTAGTGAGTGGCTCCCTTACGGGAAGCTCCTGGGAGAAACTGGGCAGAGACCTTGCTCGCACCCAGAAAGAGGGCGGCCTCCCCCCTGGAGTTATGCCAATCTGGTCGATGGTCAGAGAATGCCTAGACAATCATGTAGGAGCAGCCGAGTTAGAGTGGGGAGCTGAGGAGTTAGAAAAGTTAAGAGAAGAATGGTCAGATAAAGAATCTCAGAGCCAGGAGCAAGGGGCGTGTGGAGGAGGCAATCTTTAGCCATAATTGCCGTCTCTAGAGGAACTGTGTCTCTCATCTTCTGGTGACCTGGTGACGAGAGACATGGAAGCAATTCGGAGTCGGAACAGGAACAGGAAGTCAGGCCTGCCCAGCACGCTAAGCTGAAAAGGCACAAAGAAAGAGCAAGAGAGCCACCTGGTGGAGAGGTGATACCATCAGCACCTTTTGCACCACCTCTGTACACACTGCTGCCCTGTGGAGCATGTGCACCAGATTATAGTGAAGTTTGACGCGAGGTGCAGAGAGAGCTGTGGCCATGCTTGACGCTGGCTTTCCCAGTATATGAGGACAATCAACAGAATAGATATCATCAGATGCTAGACTTTAAAACAGTTAAATCTCTGGCTGAATCAGTGAGAACTTATGGGGTGACAGCATCATTCACGCTAGCGCAGGTTGAGGCGCTGACTGCCTCAGCCATGGCTCCTGGTGATTGGGCTAGCCTAGCTAAAGCATGCCTGAATCCGGGACAGTACCTCGACTGGAAGTCATTTATGACAGAATTTACAGGACAGGAAGCAGCAGCAAACAGATGGGCTGGTAACACAGCTTGGGATCAGGACATGCTGTTGGGAACAGGGAGGTTTTCTGATGTTCGCAATCAGACAGACTACCCACTTCAGGTTTATGAACAGGTTAACAAGATTGCTCTCAGAGCATGGAAATCACTCCCTAATAGAGGAGAAGTAAGTGGGAACCTCACTAAAATTATTCAGGGAGCCATGGAGCCTTTTTCAGACTTTGTAGCCAGAATGATGGAGGCAGCAGGGAGGATGTTTGGAGATGCAGAAACTGCACTGCCCATAGTTAAACAGTTTATCTATGAACAGTGCACTAAAGAATGTCGCACTGCCATAACTCCTTATAGACACAGGGACATAGAGGTATGGATGAAAGGCTGCCGAGAGCTAGGGGGACCCCTGTCTAATGCAGGGCTTGCTGCAGTGGTGATGCAGCTCTCTAGAGCTAAGAGAGGAGGAGACAAAACCTTAGGGGCATGCTTCTCCTGTGGTAAGTTTGGTCACATGAAATGGGACTGCTCCCTGAGAACAGGGCAGGGCACCTCTGCTGCTATTAATTCTAACCAAAGCCGACCCATGCCAGGGCTATGTCCTAGATGCAAGAAAGGGTGCCACTGGGCTAATGAGTACAATTCAGTGAAGGATGCCAATGGTCAACCATTACCTCAATCATGTCCTAGCCAGCCAAAAAATGGGAGATGGGGCCCCTGCACCCAGGGCCCTCAAATATATGGGGCAATCGAGCAGAACAGTCGCCAGATACCTGTCAACAAGAGGCCATTGTTCGACCCACCTCATGGCCAAGGAGAGGCACTACAGGTGCAGCAGGACTGGATGTCTGCACTACCACCTGACTCATATTAACCCCTCAGATGGGGGTGCAGCCTATTGAATCAGATTTTAGAGGGCCCCTACCACCTGATACTGTAGGACTTCTGTTAGGCAGATCTTCCTCTACTTTGAAAGGCTTGAAAGTGCATCCAGGTGTCATCGACCCAGATTACACAGAAATTGTTAAAATTATGGTAGAATCCCTGAAAGGAATTTTTCCAATATCACCAGGAGACAGAATAGTGCAGCTATTAGTATTGCTCAGTCTACATGGCAAGTTTCAGGCCAACAATAAAAAAAGAGGAGAGCAGGGGTTCAGCTCTACGGGAAATTGATATTGAGTGCCTGAGCCTGGACCTCGATGACAGACCCATAATGACTTGACTGTGGATGGAAAAAGGATTACTGGGCTGCTAGACACCGGTGCTGACAAAAGTATTATCACAAAAAAGGACTGGCCATCAGGGTGGCCAGTTCGAATCTCCAGTCAGACTTTGCAAGGGTTAGGGTACACACAAGCTCCTGCTGTAAGTGGTAGAGAGCTACAATGGGTTAGTGAAGAAGGCCAGAGAGGAAAGATACAACCTTACACCTTAGAGCATCCTATTACCCTGTGAGGAAGAGACATTTTAAAAGATCTAAAATTCAAACTTACAAATGAATACATGCCTGAGGCTTAGACAATAATGAGAAACATGGGATATGTCCCCAGAAGAGGAATAGGCAAATGCCTTCAAGGCATCATGGATCCCATAGAGGCCCACCCTAAGCATGACCGTAATGGGCTGGGTTTTTCCTAAGGGCCACTGGGGATAGTATTCCCATAACTTGGAAGACTGAGGAGCCAGTATGGGTTCCTCAGTGGCTGTTAACTCAAGAAAAATTGCAGGCAGCCTCAGAGCTAATTGCAGAGCAGTTAGCACAAGGGCATATTAAATCATCCACCTCGCCTTGGAACACACCTATGTTTGTTATAAAAAAGAAATCAGGTAAATGGAGATTACTGCACAATTTGAGAGCCATCAATGCCCAAATGTAACTCATGGGGCCAGTCCAGTGTGGGCTGCCATTGCTTACTACTCTACCTTCACATTGGCCCATTATTGTGTTAGATATTAAAGACTGCTTTTTCTCCATACCACTTTGCCCTCAGGATACAGAGAGATTTGCCTTCACAGTACCATCCTTCAATCATGAGCAGCCTGATGAGCGGTTTGAATGAGGAGTGTTGCCCCAAGGAATGACTTATAGCCCGACAATGTGTCAAATGTTTGTTGGGAAAGCATTAGAAAAGGTTAGGAGAGAATTCCCTTTAGTAAGATGCCTCCACTGTATGGACAATGTGCTGATTACAGCCAGGACTGAACAACTAGTGCAGGAAGCTTATATTAAGATTCAGAAAACCTTGCAAACTCATGGTCTATGCATTGCTCTGGAGAAAGTGCAACAGCATCAGATAGTGAACTATTTGGGAGCAAAAATTACCCCAACAGTTGTTGAGCCACAAAAAAATAGAGATTAGGAAGGATGGCTTAAAGACTCTTAATGATTTTCAAAGACTGCTAGGAGATATTAATTGGATACGAGGTTATTTGAAATTGCTAAATTATGAACTCAAACCATTATATGACCTGTTGAAGGGGGATCCAGCCCTCAATTCACCTCGACAATTGACTCCGGAGGCCCATAAGGCATTGCAAATAGTAGACCATCGTCTTTCTGAAGCAAAGTTAGTAAGAATAACAGAAGGCCCATTTCAACTATGTATATTGGATACTTACAGACAGCCTACTGGAGTATTGTGGCAGGATGGACCGCTGCTCTGGATTCACCCTAGGGTCTCACCTAGCAAGAGTATAGAACATTATCCCACAGCAGTTGCACTGCTAGCGGAATTGGGATTGCAACAGACTTTGCAATATTTTGGATGCTATCCAACAACGATAGTAGTGCCTTTTACCGCGGAGCAAGTATCAGTGTTGTGTGCAGCCATAGATGAGTGATCAATTTTGAGATGCACCTTCCCAGGTAACATTGATAATCACTTCCCAGCTGACCCCCTCATGACCTTTTTCAAGCGCCACCCAGTGGTGTTTCCAAAAATTACCAGAGTTCAGCCAATTCCACAGGCATTGAATGTGTTCACAGATGGCTCCAAGACAGGTGTAGATGCGTTCCTGATACAGGGTCAGCAGGTGCGACGCAGGCAGTTTGAACCTGGCACTCCACAGGTAACCGATTTACAAATTGTGATTGAGGTGTTTAAGCAATGTCCTTTTGCCTTTAATTTACTTTCTGACTCTAATTATGTAGTGAATGCTTTGAAGATTCTTGAAGTGGCTGGACCGATAAAGGCCTCCAGCACCGTGGCAGCTCTATTTGAGCAGCTTCGAGAGCTTATAATAGGACATGATTGTTCATTTTATCCCTGCCATATTAGAGCGCATACAGGCTTACCTGGACCTCTAGCTGAGGGCAATGCTATAGTTGACCTTGCTATATGCCCAATGCATGTGTTTCTTGTTCAGCCTATTCAGATGGCAAAATGCTTTCATGAAAAGTTTCATGTTAATGCAAAAACCCTGCAGAATAAATTTAAGCTTTCTAGAATGGAGGCCAGACAAATTGTGCTTGACTGTAGCAGTTGCGTGCAGTTTCACCCTCAACCCTCTTTTGGAATTAACCCGAGGAGCATATTGCCTTTAAAGGTATGACAGATGGATGTTACCCATTATGCTGAATTTGGGACACTTAAATATATTCATGTTTCTGTAGATACCTGCTCTAGCATTATATATGCCTCCACCATGTCAAGTGAAAAGGGGCGCCATGTCATAGCCCATTGCCTGGAAGCATGGGCAGCTTGGGGAAAGCCTCAACAGTTAAAGACTGATAATGGACCTGCATATGCAGGGCACCAGTTTGCCAGCTTTTGCAAACAGATGGAAGTTCAGTTGAACCATGGGTTGCCTTATAATCCACAAGGACAGGGCATTGTGGAAAGGGCCCATCGGATGCTCAAAGAATGTTTATTAAAACAGAAAGGGGGAATAGGCCATGGCCGCACCCCTAAAGCGAGGCTTTCCCTTGCTCTTTTTACCCTAAATTTTTTAAATTTGGATTGTCAAGGCCGTTCAGCAGCCAATAGACATCTAGCTCCCCGAGAAGGAGAACAAGGCAGGGTAAAATGGAAGGACATTCTCACAGGCATATGGCATGGACCAGACCCAGTTTTGGTCTGGGCGAGAGGATCTGTTTGTGTGTTCCCACAGGATCGTCAAGATTCCATTTGGATCCCAGAGCATCTGGTAAGAAGAGTGCAGGTCCAAGAGGAACAAGATGTTGCCGGCGATGCAGTACATGATAAAGATGATGCTGATTCTTCAGACTCGACACCGAGGAATGGTGGACCTGAGATGGGGAATCCTATTCAGTATTTCCGAGACCTATGCCAGTCCGCCATGACGCTAGAGTGTTCCCCCGATTGTTTAGTGCCAACAGAAGCTTTGGAATTCCCTATTTACCCTTGGATAATGAGACGGCCCCGATAGCTGAAAATAGATCTTTTTATTTAGAAGGAAGCTTGTGTTTTCAGATAGTGAAGAATAGGTCAAATCTTTCCCCATGCATCTTGCTGTATAATCAAACTGCAGGATGGTTTGACTTGCTTAAAAATTATGGTGGACATTGCCGCACTGTTAAGGCCACCTGGCTCTCTGGGTGGTGGCCGGCCAAAAGGATGGAACAGATACCTCCCCACCAACCAGAATGGGCTCCTTATTGCCAGGGAATAAATTGGGGAGGATTCTGGCCATGGACTGGATGTCAGTCCCATGCTGTGGTTTGGGCTGACAGAGCAGGATATTTTTCATTTTCTCCAGGAATCTCCACGGCGTTTAATGCAACTAATGTGGGTCAGAATTATACTGATCAAAATCCCTCTCAAGCTTATGTTTCTAATCCCTTTGATAACTGGCTACTATGTGGACTTAATGGTAGCTGTTTGAATGCAGAACCCCTGGACATGATCGCTGGAGGAGCTCACGGGGTTAGTAAGTATACATGGAGTACCTCCCAGCCCTGGGGTAGCTGGGATGCAAAAGGCTCTAGTAGCCCTACCCTGGGTTCCAATGTGCCTTGTAAGGGCCAGGGGGCCAAGTCATTGAGAAATTTTAGTATTGAGTCCACACCAGTGTGTGTTTTCCCAACTTTTATATTTGTGGTGAGTGAATTGGTACCCAAGCAATGTTCTAATAATACCTGTGCTTATGCCCAATGTTGGGATGCTACCAAATTTACATATGCCATAATCACCCGCTTGCCCGTTGGGTACCTGTGCCTGTTGATGCACCAAATGCTATGACTCATTTTAGACCTAAGAGAGGTTTTGGGATTATTACGGCTGTTGTGACAGCCATTTCCCTGGCGGTGGTGGGGTCTGCCACTGCTGCTGTAGCAATGAGCCATACTGTGCAAACTGTCCAAGAGCTTAATGAGCTTTCAAGCGATGCTGCTCAAGCATTGGACGTACAGAAAGGCATTAATGCCCAAATAAAAGGAGACCTCATGGTAGTGAACCAGAGAATTGATTCGGTCCAAGAACAGATTGATGTTCTTTGGCAACTTGTACAGCTTGGGTGTGAATGGAAATTTTCAGGACTGTGTGTGACTAGTATCCAGTATAAGGACTTCACCCATGCAGCAGATTTGTCTAAACAACTATCCAGTTATCTTACAGGTAATTGGACCGGAGAGTTCTAGATGCTGATGGAGGACCTAAGAATGGCCATTGTGGCGATGAACTCCACGAGGATGGATGTCGGACTAGCTGAAGGGCTGACTTTGTGGTTCGCTGCCACCATGGATCATCTAAAAAAGTGGGCGGGAATAGGTGCAGCCAGTGGACTCATGGTTCTAATACTCCTGCTATGCCTGTGGTGCATTTGCCTTCTTAGGGTTCTACAAAGACAGAACATGGCGATGTTGATTCAAGCTTTCTCAGCCTTAGAAGCTGGCCAATCTCCTCAAGTGTGGCTTGCCACCTTGAGAACTAAATGATCAGCTCCCCACAGCAGAGACACAGGTTGCGACACTAAGTCGTGCAGTCAAACTACCTAGCCATGTTTTTAGGAGTTTGAGAGGAGCACGTTCATTTGCATGTGGCTGTTGCCCTAAACCTCCCACCTCTGTGAAAACTAGGGTATGGATGGGTCCTGGGATATCTAGGGGGACGCCTCAACGATACTCTTAGGATTATGTTCCAATTGCACAGCAGAGAATGGACCACTGTCCTACCTGTGTCTTATTTAAATAAAAAGGGGGAGCTGTTGGGAGCTACTGCACCTTAAAGATGGTGCTGGCTCCTGCCCCCCGCCCTCCTAATGGCGAATGCTTCTAGTAATAATTAACTCCATCCATGGGATGTGCTGAATTGACTAGCTTGCTTCCGTGTGTGTGGCCCTATGGTGGAAGCCCACACGGCATTAGCTGAGTGAAGGACTTTGAGCTTAAAACTGGCTGCACGAGTTGGGAAGGAAACTACTGCTACTGCTGCAAGAAATATCTGTACTAATAAAAAGGACCTGGTCAATTGCCACGGAGGAAGAATCCTGGTGTTGTGTCTTTTCCTGCTGGTCGGGACTAGGAGCGCCACACAGCCCTTTTCTTTCAAAATGCAATCTCTTATTTAGATTCAAATAAACTTTGTTTATTTACAAAAGAAAAAGAGAAAAAAGAAAAAAAAACTATGCAAGAAAAAGAGAAGACAGCACTTCAACTTTCAAAATACTTATAGTGTGTGGAAATTGTCTCTCACTCCCTTAGCTATTTAATTCCTAGTAGGTAAATTGATACTATGTTGAACAAGCAGATACTCTGAACAAGATACTATGATGAATATCAAGTAGAATCTGTGCATTATCCTTGTAACTGAAAGGCCATACCTACATGAAATAATTAAAATACTTACCTCAAATGTTTGAGAGGCTGCTGAAGGAGAGGGTCATAAAATTTTTTCAGTTGAAGAAGTCACTGCTTAAGTTAGTATTTTCCATTATTAGTATATTACTTAGTGAGTTATTTTCCAAGATGAGTTTTCCAGTTTCCCCAAGGGACACCATTTATCTACCCAGTCTCATGCAAAAACATCCCCAAAGTGTTTTTTTTTAATTTATTAAATGTCAGGTGTTAATTCACAGAAAATATTTTCAAGGTTCACATGTAACTACAAAAAGCCACAGAAGTCTGAGTAAGCAAAAATGACAATATCTCAATTGGCATTGAATTGGCAATGAAAACATCATATAAACCAACTGAAGAGAATAGTTTCCTGAAGTAAAATTTCTTTGCAGTCAATGAAATAAAATTTCCTCACCTAAAGTGAACCATAAATTTGTGATAGAGAATTGGCAGGCTCTTTAATAGGTGGTTCTGAGTAAGCAAGGTATTCACATGTTAAAGAATGAAAAAGTATGATCCCTCACCTAAGTTTTCTTTTTTTTTGTTTTGTTTTGTTTTTGTTTTTGTTTTAAGAATCACATACATAAGCATAATACTTGAAATCCTTTGTATGGTACAGTGGTTTTACATCATTCGATATCTTCTCCCATCTTCTCCTCCTCCAGTTTTCTCCCTTCATTTCATGCTCTCTTAAATTATTGCTGTTACATCTGTACACACACACACACACAGACACACACACACACACATACACACTACCACCTAATGAACTTATTTAATGTTGCTTATATGTACAGGTATTTAGGTTCATTTGCTTGGGATTTGATGACATTTCCCTGGTGAAAACTCATTATTTCATTCAACATCCATTGACTTCCTCTAAGTCTGAGGCTTTGTGAGTTTTCCTTACCAATGTTGGCAATTAGATTGGTTTGGTTATTACAGTGGTCTTATTTGTATAATCATTTCATAGATAATTCATAGGTATAGATTCTCTGTCTAGAAAATACTATCAAGCTATAGGTGTCCTGGTTCTCTGGTCCTTAAAATTTGTCTCCTCCCTCTCCAAAATATTTCATGTGTACAATGAGAGAATAAGTGAGTGAGGGATGCCTACCCTCTCTTAATACTTGCAACTCTTAAGCAAAAGGATGAAGCAATCATGAAATTGTTGGAGACATAGGTATAGTCAATTATTGTTCTGGTAAGTATCTCTAAACAACAGGAAACAGAAGAAAGCATTGATGATTTTATTAAATCACAAAGCTTCTGCTGAGCAAAAGGAGCCAAGATAAAATAGACACCTGCAGAAGGGGAGAAAATGTGTGCAAGGCATTCATCCAACTCGGGGTTTGAAACAAATAACATCCAAAGTGAAAAACAAAAACAAACATATGCAATGATCACAAATAGTAACTTTTCACAGTAGAAACTATATAGTGGATATATTTGTGTACATACACACACACACACACACACACAGAGAGAGAGAGAGAGAGAGACAGAGAGAGAGAGAGAGAGAGAGAGAGAGAGAGAGAGAGAGAGAAACTCACACAAGGCTCTTCCATTACAATTCAAATAAAATCACAATGAGACAATATTATACATTAGTTTAAATGTTTATAAGAAAAGATTGGAGGTGATAATTCAGATGTATAGAAATGTAAGCTAAACTCTTCCACACTGTTGGTGCAATTGTGAGTTAGTATATACATTGTAAAAATCAGTATTCATTCTTTTCACAGGAACAAAAATATTAAAGAAAACACAAAAAGGTAAACAGAAAATAAGAGGTGTTTGGCAAGATGGCTTTCTGCTTTAGGATGATGTTCTGGTACATTGTAAATAGTTGTCACTTCTACTAGTTTAATAAAAGACTTATTGGCCAGAAGGCAGATAGAAAGTGTGGGCAGGGCTACCAGACTAAGAAAATTCTGGAAACAGAAAGATCAGGACAGAGACACCAGGAAAGATGCCAGCAGACCCAGAGGAAAGAAGACAACCATGATTCTCTGAGAAAAGTTACCCATGCCACGTAGCTAAAAATATGATTGGAAGTAGCTTCAGTTAAGAATAAAGAATAATATGTATTAATTATAGGTCAATCAGCATGCAATGAATAGAACCCTTTGTGTGTTTATTTGTGAATAAGCAGCAGCAGGACAGCAAATGAGTCAAAACCTTGGGGCTATGTCAGAAAGTATGGGCCAGAAACTTACTATTATATGTTTCAGTGAATAAATGTACTTGTTGTGAATCCTGAGGATGTAACGTGATCTTCTACATCCATGCGTGTTATGGATGTTGAAAATTAGAGCTAATACCAATATGTTGCAAGACAAAAATTTACTTCTTTACTGCTGGCCAAACCATTATGTTTTACAGTCTGCCAAAAATAGGGGTATTTTTTATTTGTAAGTGAGCAGGTGATTAGAAAAAGTGGAGAAATTTTAAGTAATTTTTATGATCATGGGGAAAGTATATGTTATGGGTTTATAGTCAGACAATTACCAGAAATACACTGAAATAATGAAAACGATTTACAATGTATAAATCATAAGATTATAAAGAAAAATATAAAAAAACTAAAACATGTTGACCTTTAGAAGGGACATGACTAGACAGGAGAAAGGCACTATAAGGTATACACTGGAAATTATTTAAAGTCCAACATTGTCTAAGAAAACAAAAACAGAGAAAAAACTGGAGCCAGCTGACACTTAACAATAAGGTCAAAGGAGAGAATTAACCTCACTAGTTAGTCTCTGCCCTCTAAGAGTTCATTTGCCATGTGCTCACCAACATTTTCCCCCAAATATAATTAAAAACATTTAAAATAATAAAACAAAAAATACACCTAGTATATGACTCAGTTATTTTCACTCAGATACATGTTCAAATTATTGTATCAGAATAACAAAGATTGCTGAATCTGTATTGTATTACAGTACTATTCTCCAAAATATCAAAGACCCAGAATCAGCCCATGTGGTCTTTAGAAAATAAGTAAAAAAAATTAGGTGTACACACATGCATGTGAATGTACACACACCTATATACCACACACAATTAAACATATGATTAAGAAAAAATTAAACCCTGTCATTTACATTACAATGAAAGAGTCTAGAAGTTAATTATGCTAGTGAAATAAGCCATGGCAAAAAGACAAGTACCACTGGAAACTCTTTCATAAGTAGTAACAGAAAATTTTAACCTGACTATAGAATAGTAAGATCTGGAAGTGCTTGTATGTATGTGTTTGAGTAGTAGAATAAATGTAAATATGTTTGATTAGTTTATACTAATTATCATATGAAATCCTATTGATAAGCACAAGTAACATGTGTCAGGAAATTTGAAAAGAATTTTAAAAGAAAGAAAATCAACTAAAAGACCTATAGCTAGAAACATGGTTAGTGTTCCCATAATGAATTTAGCATGATATCCTAAGCAAGAAGCCTTCAATAAACAAATTTGAACATAAAACTGTACACATAGGTCAAATCATGATAATATCTATAACCTTGAAGAGAGGCTGAGGAATATAATGGCACACTAGGATGTTAATTCTTGTCCAAATTCAGTGTTGTGCTTATGTTAACAGGCAAAAAATGTGTGAGCCTAAGCCCTGGCATTGTAAATGTGATGAAATGTTCTATGAAACACTTTGCTATTACTGTGAAATGTGATAACCAACATACACTTAAATAAGTTTTTCACCAAACTGTACTTAAAACTAGTTGACCTTTTAAAATGTGTTTTAGTCAAAGATTTTTTGAATATGTCATTGAAGTTCTAAATGAGCTGGTGATATACTTGAGTGTGTAAGATTCAGACTGTGTGGGTTCTGGTATTAGCTCCATTAGAGTCTAAGGCACTAAATCTAGCAAGCTAACTTCTGTGATTTTCAAGTCTTACCTCTGAAAGAAAATCACAGTAGTATTCTATTAACTTGGTGGAGAAAAAAAGGCAATCATTAACTTGACAAGAGCTAAGCATTTAAATGTCCCAGTAAGGCTCATTTGTAAATTTTACCTTTATAACAAATATTCCATGTGTGATGAAGTAGAACAATGAAGAAGTGACTTGAATATAGGGACTGCAGCCTTTTGCAGAGAGATAGAGCCACATGCTCCATTTCGTTTGTTTGTTTTTACAACATTCACACCTAACTTTTGTCTACTATGATGGGAGATAAAAGACCCAAAACCAAAGGTACTTGATATATAGACAGAGATAATCCTTTCTGCCCATTGTTCTATAGCAAATTACCTGTGATATTCTTTAGAACAAGACACAGATTGGCATTCAGAAAGCCATTTCTGATCAGCTGAACAAAGAAGATATACAGAATAAACATTTGCTGTACCCTTTCATAAAAGGAAATTTTGAAAAAGAAATATGTTTTTACATGCATGTTTCATTCAAAACAAGTATGGAATAAAGAATGCATGGGTTTCCCAGTTATCTACCAAACAAAGCAATAAATAAATATGGGCTTTGTTTTTTTTAATGGGGCTGAGGCCCTATGTGAACATATGAATGTAGCATAAAGCTAATGATTAGAGTTTTATTTTTTTACCTTTTATAGATATAAAATATGTTAATATAAATAAGAGGGTTAATTGGCGTCTGTGTCTGCTCTTGGGCTGTTTACTATTGTTAAGTTCTTTGTGTAGCTTCAATTTGATAGTAATTTTTATCTTATAATTTTTCTTTTTTTCCTTTATTATTATTATGATGATGATGATGAACAAAGAAGTCACACTTTCTGTCCTTGTATATCCTTATTCAAGGTCCCTTCCCCCTTCTGCCACATCAGGTCATTCTTTCTTCTCCACAACTCCCCATCCCCTCCCTGGGCAGACAGTAGACAGTATTATAATTTTTAATGCTTGATTGTTATCTCTAAGTCTTTATATCTGCTTAAATATAAGGCTGAATCACTTTACATAGCTGATCATAGTCTTTCGAAATACACTACACATAAGTAATTATCAATTATCAAAGATTGTTAAAAATAACAAAACAGTTGTGCTCCTGAAATTAAAAGGAAAAATACATGAATCTGGTTGTGTGATACACCAGACTTCGAGATAGAACACAAGACAAGAAACAAAACATGAAAGAATGCCAATAACCTTAGGTTAGATGAAACTAGTGAATCAAGATGGATGCTTTTTCCTAATTCTAGTACACTGTTAATGAAATATAAAGGACTTGAAAGTCATGGAAGTGAATAATGAATATGACAGCATATGTCCTCAAACATCAAAAGCCTTCCATCTCTGCCTCTCAACTATAGAGGCAATGTAGAATGGAATCTGGGGGTTAGCACTCCCTATCAAATTGAATATGTTACTACCTTCTTCACTCAAAGTAAATCCATTTATTAAATGGCTCCCAGATGTGTATCTATGAAGGAATTACAGGCTACTATGACAGAGAATTGTTCTTTAGTTGAGTAGACTTCAAGTGAGTGACTTAACCTTTGATGAAATATACATTACATCCCAAGATACAAAAGTCATTAATGGGATGGAAATACAAATACAATAATCATAATTCTTTTTAAATTATTTATTATTTAATATAAAAGTTCTAATTAATGATTAAGTGAGTCACTTTATCTGCTTCCCTGAAGACAACTCTCATAGAAGAAGTACAGTAATAATCTATATCAGTAACCTCTACATTTTGCTTTCATCATTGAATACAATAGCTACTCAGTGGCACAGAGTTTGTACCACCTTTTCTACCTCTCTTTCTCATATTTACAAAGAATAATGTTTTCAAAATAGGGATGAATTGTCTTATTTTATGGAATACAAGCTGCAGGTAATAGATTAATCAGTGTAGATACTTCATTGCCCAGTATCTTGTTTATAAAGAACATCTTACCACCTCTATCTTATTAGTAGGTTTCCAAACATGCTTCTTCTTTGGTCAATTTATTTCCGAGTTCTACTCCCACTTAGAACAAAGATCTAACATGGAAGCTATAAAAACATAGATATTCATTAATTAGAAGGAATAATTATTTTAAAATAAGTGTTTGGACTGCAATGAGTTGCCTGATACAAAGTAGAATCTTCTAGGTCCTTTGGGTGATAATCTTTTTGAGTGATAGTAATGACCTTATTCATTAGTTTCTAAGACAGTCCACTATTTTAATTCTGTGGACTGATTAATCCATGTTTTATTTATTTTCTAAATTATGTTCTGGATTATTTTTCTAGGGTTGTGCAATATATGACAAGATAGAAGCTTAAAATATAGTTGTTTACTAATACTTTCCATAAGCCAGAAACACAGCTTGGATCCATGGACTATTCCACATGCTATCAAAGACTGAAATGGAGGTGATATGCCCCTGTAATCTCCTTAGCTGGAAGCTTTTGGAGGTAGACTTAATGTATGTCTCTTTATTACAATTCTAGGTGACAAACACAGATTACTCTGTCCTCTTTCATGAGTAACTTTAGCTTTCATTTCTAAGGATTTCCTCAAGTTGCTCTCCAGTGTCTCATGCATGTAAGAAAGCCTCTGTGTCAATGTTTTTCCTGTATCCTTTTTAATATCTTCTATTCAGTTTTTATGGATGCTGCTGTGGTGGTTATCATCACCAATGTTCCCCAAAATCTCTGTAGCAAAACCTTGGTTACCAACTTGTGACATTGCTGGGAATTGTTAGAACCTTTAGAAAGCAGGTCCCAGTAGAAGCATGTTAGGACAATTGAGCTATGTACTTGCATATTTCAGAGGATAAAATTTTTAGGTTGATTTGAACTTGTCTTTGGATCAAGCCCTGAAAAGATAAATAACATCAGAACTTGATATTAGGCTATACTATAGATTGGAGGGTCCTATTTGTAGTTACAAGTTTCTGGCCCTGTCTAGCTCTGAGATCCAAAACTGCAGTTCCATATAATCACACACAGGTCTATATTAATTACAAGATGTTTGACCTGTTGCTCAGGCATGTTCCTATATAACTCTTTTTTTTAAAAAAAAAAATATTTATTTATTATGTATACAGTGTACGGAAGAGGGAACCAGATGTCATCACAGATGGTTGTGAGCCACCATGTGGTTGCTGGGAATTGAACTCAAGACCTCTGGAAGAACAGTCAGTGCTCTTAACCTCTGAGCCATTTCTCCAGCCCCCCTATATAACTCTTATACTTTAAATTAATCCATTTTTCTATTTATGTTTAGCCATGTGCCTTGGTACCTTAATGCTCGATGTGACTCATCCCACATCCTCTGTGTCTCACTGTTGTCTTCTGCTCTGCTCTTCTGCTTCCCAGAATTATTTTAGTCTGGTTTTCCTACCTCTACTTCTTGTTTAGGTACTTGACCAATCAGTATTTTATTAAACATATATTTACATTGTACAAAAGCTTAATGCCACATCACTTATTATTCCCTCTATTTGACTTTCTGTGCTTCTGGGAACTTCGTAAGATTTATAAAAAAATTAAGTGGTTGTCAGGAAGAAACTAGTACTTCAATGAGATCCTGAGACAAAATCCATTCATTCTCTGACCACTCTCTTTCTGTATCCTGTTCCTATCTTGATGGAAGTTCATCCTAGATCCAAAGCAACAGAGGCAAGTAACTGCAGACTGAATTCTCTGGAATTATAAATCAGAAATGAATGCCCTTGTCATAACATTGGAAATTACTTGTTTCAGGTACTTTGCTACAGTAATAGAAAGCTGCCCACACCCCTATCAAGAAAATTTCTGTTGGCAGAAGTTTTACTGTCACAACTACCTGCTCTCCAATACCAGCAGCTGCTTCCCAAATGACTGACTAGGAGACTTAATATAAATTATAAATGCTCAGTCTATGTCTCAGGATTGTTATTAGCTAACTCTTACATTTAAATTTTTTTTAATCTATGCTTGTCCATATGACTCAAAGCTTGTTAGTTCATTTTCTACAGGACCTGTTTCTTTGCTATCTGGCTGGTGTCTCATATGACTCTGCCCTTTTTCTTCCCATCTTTCTCAGTTTGACTTTTAAACAAGACTTTATCCTGTTTAGTTATTGACCAGTCAGCTTGTTTATTACATCAATCATAATGATATATGTTCACACAGTGTACATAAGGATTATTTTACAGCAGATCTGTCCCTATTGTAAATGTCTATACTACAGAGGTTTCATTATCCCTATATTTCCAGAATATTTCCTTAAATGTACCATAGACTGATTACTAGGTTTAATGTGGGGGCTTTATTTAGTGTTCCTATATCATAGTTCCAAATAATGGTATGTTCAAGCTTCAATTTTATATATATATATATATATTCAATTACATTCCTTGGATATGGTCCTACCCCTCAGTGGGAGCAGAAATGAGGAGAGTAGGTTCCTTTACTGAGCAGCACAGTAGAGTTGACTCTGATGATGTAGGTAAGGGTTATTTAGGTCTGAAAGCATATACACCAAAGAACTGGTCCTTCCCCTTTCCTATGCTCTATGAGAGATCTGTCCCTGAACATGAGAGAGTGCCTGAGGTGGCCCCACCCGGATCAAAGCAGTAGAGCAAGCCCTGATGGGCATAGGAAATCTTGTAGGCCGACCAACTCAGCTGCCATTACCCAGACTCAGATCCATAGTTTTGAGTTGTTCATTGTAGTAAGAAACTTTTCCAAAACGGAAAAAAGATAGTATCTTTAACAAATGATGTTGGCATACCTGGATGGTAGTGTGTAGAAAAATGCAAATAGATCCAACCCTATCACCCTGCACAAACTCAAATCCAAGTGGACCAAAGACCTCAACATGAACCCAGCCACATTGAACTTGACAGAAAAGAAAGTGGGAAATACCCTCCAACACAATGGCACAGGTAGCCACTTCCTGTACTTTAACACCAGTAGCACAGACACTAAGAACAACAATCAATATGTGGGACCTCCTGAAACTGAGAAGCTTCTATAAAGCCAAGGACACAGTCAATAAGACAAAATGACAGACTACAGAATGGGAAAAGATATTACTAACCCTGCAAGTGACAGAGAACTCATCTCTAAAATATATAGAGAACTCAAGAAACTAGAGCCCAAAACTTTGAATAATCCAATCAAAAAATGGTGTTCAGAACTAAAAAGGGAATTCTCAGAAGAATTCCAAATGGCTGAAAGGCACTTGAAAAAGTGCTCAACATCTTTAACCATCAGAGAAATGCAAATGAAAACAACTTTGAGATACCACCTTACACCTGTCAGAATGGCTATGATAAAAGACACAGATGACAGCCTATGCTGGAAAGGTTGTGGAGCAAGGGGAACACTCATCCATTATTGGTGGGAATGTAAGCTTGTTCAGCCATGTTGGAACGCAGAATGGCATTTTCTCAGAAAACTGGGAATCAATGTCCCCAAGCATCCAGCAATACCACTACTGGGCATATACCCTAATGATGCACATTAGCACCACAAAGCTATTAGCTCAACAATGTTCATAGCAGCATTATTCATAATACCAAGAACTTGGAAACAACCTAGATGCCCCTCAACTGAAGAATAGATTACAAACTGTGGTACATCTACACAATGGAGTACTACTCAACAATAAGAAAAAAATTGATATACTAAAATTTGCAGGAAAATGAATTAATTTGGAGAATATCCTCCTGAGTGAGGTAGCACAAACCCAGAAAGATAAGCAGGGGATGTACTCACTCATTAGTGGACTTCAAACAAAAGGAAAATATTTCCAAGCTGCAAACTTCAACCATGATACAGCTTGGGATCTGAAGCACCTTTGACTGGTACCTTGGAGCCCATTTCCTCCAGAGGAACACCTGACCCAGTCTTGATGTTTTGGTGAGGAAAGCGGATCTGCCTGGAGTGGATGCTGAACTAAGCCACCCTGAGACCTTGTGACCTTTTTACCTTGCTTGGGAGGATATAAAGAGGTGGGGAGAAGAGAGAGTCACTGGGAGGAGCAAGAGGGGGAAGGGACATTGCACAAGGGGATACATAGATAAAAAATGAGACTTTATTCATAATAAAAATAAGATAAAATAAACAAAAATTATTTCTAAATAGAATTTAAAAAAACAAAACAAAACAGTGAGAAGTTTCTGGCCTCCTTAGCCCTGAGATCCAGACCAGCAGTCACAAACAATCACACAAAGTCTTATATTACATGCTGTTTGTCCTATGACACAGGCCTATTACATGCTAACTTGTACTCTTATAATTTATAACCCATGATGAGCCATTTGGCTTAATACCTTTTCTCAGAACACCATTCCTATCCTACTTTGCTTGCATCTCCCTGACATTTCTGCTCTGCTCTTGCTCTTAGTTTTCTTTGTCTTGTAGGCCCATTCATACTTCCTGTTTTTCCTTCTGGCCAATCGGCATTGTATTAAACCAGTAGAAAAAGTAATATTTATAATATATAAGAGCATATTCCCATAGCAATTGACCAACCCCAACATGTATCCCATCTAAGAATCACTGAAACATGTGAGTGAAGCTGCTGGCTTTACTGGTCCTTAACTGCAGATGCTCCATGACACAAGATAACAGCAGGATATCTGAGAGGACTCTTGTATTGATAGTGCAGCAGAGGCAAGAGGTCTCTAACCACACAAATGAATCATTGCAATAAATATTAGTAAAGTTATTTGGGGGCAAGTGCCTCGATGATACACCATGAAACATGCTCCACTGTGAGACATTTTTCAAATTTGCATTTTCATTTTTTTATTTTTTATTTTTTACTGAGGAGAGATTTTTTTAGGAATAAATGAAAACTGATTTTTTTAATATGAGTAAAGTCATATTTTTTCTGTGTATATTCTTGTTCAAGCTCCCTTCCCACTCCCACCCCTTCCAGTCACTCTCTCTTCTCCACATCTCTTTATCTCCTCACCAACAAGGGAAGGAGGTCCCAAGGTCCCAATAAGGCTTAGTTCAGCATCCACTCCTGGCATGAATCAGGGGTCACTAATATTTCTTAATATCGATAGACTCAACTCATCTATAAAAAGAAAGACACACACTAACACAATGGATACAAAAACAGAAGCCATCCTTCTGCTGCATACAAGAAACACACCTCAATCACAAATACAGACTTGGGCTCAGAGTAAAGTATTGGGAAAAGATTTTCCAATCAAATGGCCCTAAGAAACAAGGTGGTGTTGCCATCCTAATATCTAACAAAGTAGACTTTAAACTAAAATCAATTAAGAGGAACCAAGATGAACATTACTAATTCAATGCAGAAAAAATTGGTCAAGAGGAGATTTCAACCATGAATATTTATGCCTCTAATGTAAGGGCACCTATCTATGTAAAAGAAACACTACTGAAGCTCAAATCCCACATCTATTCTCACACCCTAGTAGTGAGAGACTTCAGTACTGCACTTTCACCCTTGGATAGGTCAACTAGACAGGGACTCAACAGAGAAATAAGGAGTCTAACAGAGATTATGATGCAAATGAATTTAATATATTATTTACAGAAGCTTCCACTCAAATGCAAAGGAATATACATATTTTTTAGCACCACATGGAACTTTCTCTAAAATTGACCACATAATTGGTCATAAAGCAAATACCAATAAAGACAAAAAATGGAAATAATCCCTTGTATTATATCGGACCACCAGGGACTAAAGTTAGAGTTCAACAACATCATAAATCAGAGAAAGCCTACCAACTCATGGAAACAAAACACCACTAAGCTGAACCACCTCTGGGTCAAGGAAGAAATTTAGAAAGAAATCAAAGTCTTCCTAGAATTGAATGAAAATGAATCCACAGTATACCCAAACTTGTGGGACATAATGAAAGCAGTTTTAAGAGGAAAATTCATAGCACTAGATGCCTATATGCAAAGCCTAGAGAAATCCCACACTAAAGAACTAATAGCACAATTGAAAGCCTTAGAAAAATTAGAAGCAAACTCACCCAGGAGGAGAGAT
This sequence comes from Sigmodon hispidus, assembly GCA_004025045.1. Classification (NCBI taxonomy): domain Eukaryota; kingdom Metazoa; phylum Chordata; class Mammalia; order Rodentia; family Cricetidae; genus Sigmodon; species Sigmodon hispidus. The sequence goes on along the minus strand of PVIH01007262.1, from coordinate 38,099 downwards.
TTTTAAGGGCAGAAGATTGATAGTAAGGAACAGGGAAATGAGTGTGACTGGGGTATATAATATAAAATTCACAAAGAATTAATAAAAAGTTAAAAATAACATATCTCATTCCACATTTTCTGTGAGAGATATTTTCAGAAAAACTGTCTAATCATGTGATAAAGGAAGAACAAAAGATTCTGTATTTTAATATATTAGACCTAAACTATAAAATTAATGATTAGCCTATGGATGTAAATTAGCATATAGATGTGTACATGAGGAGGACAGGGTTTGGTAAGTAACTCAAGTAGGAGAGTGCTTGTTTAGCATTCATAATGCCTTGTGTTCAGTTCCCAGAAGTATACAAAAAAGCCATGGTACCTTAAAACTGTAATTTAGGAGGTGGAAGCAAGAAGATCAGGATTCAAACAAGTTCTCAAGCTAGAAAGTAATTTGATGTTAGTCTGGAATGAATGAGACTCTGTGTCTCCAAAAACAACTCCACTCCAAAACTTTAGTGGGACATTTATTTGAATATCTTCTTTTTTTAAACATGAGTTTTAGTGGGACTTAGCTTACCTGCTCTGTGTATTTTCATGGATATCAAATTAACATCAAAATCCTAAAATATAATCTGTGGAAAAATATAGTTCTGGCCCAGGGTGGGGGATTCTAATTAGGGGGGAGGAGGGAAATAAGCAAAGAAGGGAGGACAAAATAACTATAATATCTAGAGAAGTCATAAGGAATACACTACTAAGTATAAAGTCACAAAAACAGACATATACTCTACACATGAAAACTTACTATCTGGATTGACAAGGTCTCTCAAAGAGCTAAAGATCATCTAACAAAATTCCCAACACCAATCATGAGAAACCTTCCTTTGAATTTTTACCAAGGGTGGCTGCAGAGACACTCAAGACATTAAAGCTATTGTGATTTTCGTTTTGGCAGTCCAGGGGATGAAGGTAATTTCCAGTTGTTGAAGAGACTGCATTCTAGATTCAGGGTTTAAAAGCCCTCAGGCAGGAACTGACTTGAAAGCCTTCTCCTTAGGGACTAGCTCTTAGGGTAGCTCAGGGTTCCTTGCAAGCTTCCAAGCATGGAAACAAGCAACAGTTCTACCCATCTGTACCAACTATGAATCACAGCAACAAACAGCATAGCATGATAACCCTAAGAGTACAGTAGTGTCATACCACTGTGGTAACTAACACATTGCTAGTTGGACCTAAGTACCACTGAACAGGAGAGAAATCATGCCTAGTAAAAGAAAACCAGGCAACTACACATGGCTAATGAAGTCATGAATCTTAAAAAAGAGTCAACAGCTGCCATTGTACCTGAACCCAACAATCCCTAAATACATGCTAAATATTTACAACATTTATGGCTAGACTTATTGTAGCCTTTACCCCTCATCAAGTAAACTTGTCTTTTCAGCAGTCAGTGATCATTAAAGAAAACATATCCAATCAAAATTTAGTGTTTTGGAGTACAGTCCCAGAGGATACATCTATAATACAACTCCCATACTTAAGACTCAGACATCATGGCCAAATTCAGTGGGAAGACTTGTAAGAGCCAGAGAAACAGAGACTGTGCTATGAGTCTGTGTCTCTCAGTAGTGTCAGTAGCTCCAAACATAAATTCTCACAAACATGACTGCCTATAAATGAGTTGAACAAGGAAAAGAATAATGCACATGCTAACTTGGTTGGAGGAAAACATATAAGGCCCCAATACTATACAAAAACTACAGGTAACTAAGAAATACTAAGAAGAGAAGCATTTTACCCCAGGGAAGATTAGTTATCCAACACCAAGTAGTCAGCCCTGAAATCATACATATGAGTAATAAAGTGAATAGACTGTATTGTGCTGTGTGTGTGTGTCTGTTATGTGTGTGAAAACAATTAATAAAAACATTAGCCATAAATTTGAAAGAGTATAAGGAAGAGTATATGACAGAATAAAAGGTAGAAAAGGGGGAAAATTGATGTAATTACATATTATAGTCTAAAAATAAATGATTAAAATTACTTTGAAAAACGTTTCTCAGATATAAATATGGTGATTTACTTTCATTGCCTTTATATTCTATAAGCACAAGGACTTTGTGAACAATACTATCAACTACTTTTATATTGTTGAGCTCTTCTACCAGGCTGCAAGCCCCTTGTACATAAAATCTATACAATAGTAAAGGAGAAGTTAAAAGTCTCTTTGTGGAACTTGAAAGAATAAATTGGTCTGAGGATCAGAATACCTGTTGTATATCATTAGAAATCTAAGTATTATTCTCCAAGCAATAAACATTAGACAATGACTGTAACAGCTATTTCCTAGATAGCATAAGGTTTTATCATGTATGTCTTTCCAAGAAAATCTTTTCCATAAAAACACCACCAATTAACATTAACTCATTAACTAGCAGGCAAACACACAGAGAGAGAGAGAGAGAGAGAGAGAGAGAGAGAGAGGAAGAAGAGAAAAAGAGAGGGAGAAAACACAGTAGATCACATACTGTTGTAAGAAAACATAAAGAAACAATGTACAGGTATTGAGAGTGTGATAGTGTGATGACAATCACAACATTAACGTATGACATAATAGTTACACTTATGGTTACACATGCAGAGATAAAAGCAAGAAATCTGTCTGTAGAATAATTATTCATAGTAATAATAAAAAAGTAATATGAGTGCTAATTAGTTAATGCATGGAACAAAATGTGGCAAGTACATGTAATGCATTATTGTTCCTCTTATTAAAATACATTTCATCACGTTATAAAAATATATGAATGCTCAAAGTATTATACAAAGTTAGTAAGATGGTCATGGAAGAGGACTATGGTACATTTTTTCTTATTTTAAACACAATGTTAGAATGACTAGAATTATTAAAACCTTGTAAAACATGGCTAACCATTGTCTCAGTTTAAGAGTATGGGGAACACCCTTCATAAGCCACCTGTGGATGAGGGTGAGGGAGAGATGACCTTCTCCTTACCTTGTCCCTGAATGCCTGTGACAGATGGGAGAGCTGGACCTGAGATCATGGGAGTGGAAGAACTGGCATGGCCTCCAACCTGCAACAGCACTTTGGAGAGCAGAGCCTGAACCTCCACTGGGGAGCATAACAGAGCTGACTCTTTTGGAGTTCTTAAGTCCAGAGGCACGAGAGCAGCAAGACTTAGCCCCTCAGCCCATCTGCCATGTGCCTTAACATCCTCATCCCTGGCCACTATGGCAGGTGAGAGAATCAGCCCTGGGGTCAGAAGAGTGGGAGTAATGGTTTTGTTTCTCACTAGCTGCAGGACAAGAAATAATGGGCACCTTGACTGAACAGCACACTAGATGAGCCAGTCCTGTTGGTGTGAGGGCAGAAAAGCTGTCCCCACCTCTCCCTCATGATACCTGGGATATACCCCTTGATACCATAGGATATCAAGGATATGGAAAATATTTTCCCCATGCCACCTGTGAAAGGTAGGATAGCCAACCTTAGGAGTATGATAACAGAAAATCTGGCCTTGCCCTCACTACATGCAGTAATCTAAAGAGTGGGCCCTGCACCTCACCTGGGAAAAACAGTATAGCTGACCCTGGTAGTGTGAGTGCAATTGATCCAGACCCTGGGGTATAAGAGCAGAATGTCTGCTACATTTCATGAGCTATCCAGGGCATGGCTGGAGAACTATGCCAGGAGATGTTGATGAGGAAAATATAACAGTCTAACCAACCTAGCTTCCCAGGCACAGAACCAGGACTAAAATGTAGCCAATCCCAACACCCAACTTATCCATGAATTACTGGAACATGTGAAGGGATCAGATCTGCAGATCCAAAGCTACAGGATCTCCATGACACAGGACAACAACTGGATATTCAAGAGAAGTCCCAGTGAGGGCCCAATATCAAGGGTGTAACAGAAGCAAGAGGCCTCAAACCAGACCAATAACTCATTGCAATGAGCACTTTCAAGTTAAGGAGTATATTGTGTGACTCATTGAACCACACTACAACTGGTTGTTATTTGTTTTGTCTTGTTTTTTTTCTTTCTTTTTTTTTGTTTTTCCTATGAATTTTGTTTTATGGAAGGAGGTTACAAGGGCAGAGCATGGATGCCAGAGGACAGTAGGATCAGGATGCATGATGTGAAATTCACTGGAATCAATAAAAGCAATTTAAAAAGAGTATGAAAGATTATAATTTAGGAGGTATTTTATTTCAGTCTGGGAAATTGATAGAGGTCTGTGTCTATATAATAGTGATGGGTATAGAACATTAGAGATTTTATTTTGTCTACTTGAGAAGACTCAAGTAGACAATTAAATACTAGGTATATTTTACTAGAACTAAAATAATGTCACTTAAAATAAAATATCATTATAAATGTAAGAATAGTGTTAACAAAATGAAATTTGAGTCTCAACTGACTCAACCTGTTTAAAGACAGATTTACCATGTTTCTCTCCACTTTCACATTTCTTGGCTAGATTCTCTGTATTTCTGCATGATACATAAGAATGAGATGATCAATTGCTTAATAAAACATGTCCAACACATTGAGATGTTTGGAGCTCATCCTTGATAAGGATATTTTAGAATCTGGCAGTTTAGAAATTGTTGCTGGAATTAAATTAAGGAAAAGCAGATCTGTGAGAGGCTCAGAGCTGTGGCAAAGGCTCTTTCACTACCATTCTGCATATTCATATACTCATTAAGTGTTATTCACATTGTTAGTAACATCCCACACTGACACCCTATCATTAGATTGCTCAAGAAGAAAAGCTTAATAACACTGAAATTTGAAGTTTAAGTTTCCTGATTTTCCACATGAAATAATTTTTGAGTTATTTAAACATAAGCTAAGACAGTCTAGGGAATTATGTGATACAAATATTGAGAAAGAATTCAGTTAAGTAAAGTTAATCTTCCCAGAATGCATAGCAGCAGACATTTAATCACCCAATATCCAGTTAAATCACATTCACACACTGCTAGAAATTGAGACTAGACAGCTTCCTTAACTTAGAAGACAGTGTAATACATAAGCCTTTAATACCCTTATGATAGATATTGGACTTAAGACCTTGGCACCATTTTCATGATAAAATCCTTTTCCTCATTAAGATGTTTAATACATTAGTCAGTACAAGTCATTTGTAAGTCAACTAAACACACTAAAATAGTCCTCTCTTCTTCAGAAAATGTGAATGTTGATGTTTTAAAATCTGATGTTGTGATTGTCATTATGTAGCTAATGTGTTGTTAGAAACTTCCTTTATCAAGACTGATTAAAAATAATAAAACAAAAAACATAGTAATGTGCCTTCAACCTTTAGTATTTGAGATGCTTACAGTCTAGAATTTTCATGTATTTGCTTTGATTCCTAAAAATAAGATTATAAATGAGTATTACATATCAGCCAGACTACAAGGTTGTAACCCTATGGCTTCATTTTATACTAAATGGAATAAGAACGGTAAGTTTGGATCTGATACCTGTCATGTAAAAGTCACGAATTGATCTGCACAAATAGTTCAAGAATAAGAACATTTATCTTAACCCCATTCCACTAAGTTGTACAGCCTAGGGAGTGAAGTAAAGTCCAAAATGAATTTAAATTAAATTCATTGTTCAAAACAAAATCATATAAATAATATAGGCTTTAGTGTGGTTTACTATATAAATATAGAAAAAAACTTGCAAACACATAAAACTTAAATATTTATCCCAGGGTAAACAATTTATAGAATTAAATTTTCTCTGCAAAAACAATACAGCAATTTACTGCATCAAGTAATCCTTAATAAGCAAAACAAGTTACATATAAATATCTACTGTCCCTAATTCACTTTATAAAAGAGCAAAAGGAAAACCTAATTTCTTGCAGTCAACCTGGTAAACGTAACTGCACATGTATGTTATTACTTCAGAACTCAGTTATTTTACATAAAACAAAGCAAGAGTTACAGTTTGAAATTGAGAAGGATAAGATAAGAAACAGAAGAATGTGCAGTGGTGTTTGAAAGAGTACTAAGGTATAGTGACATACTGAAACAAATTCATATTATTTGTTCCCTTCCTTGTTTGGTCACATATAGTTCTTTTCTTCTTCTTCTTCTTCTTCTTCTTCTTCTTCTTCTTCTTCTTCTTCTTCTTCTTCTTATTATTATTATTATTATTATTATTATGAACAATGAAGTCACACTTTCTATCCTTGTATATCCTTATTCAAGGTCCCTTCCCCCTCCCACACATCAGGTCATGCTTTCTTCTCCACAACTCCCCATCCCCTCCCTGGACAGGCAGCAGACAGTCCCATGGTCCCACTGACCCAATATTGCTTAGTTCAGTCTCCACTCCTGGTAGATCCAGTTTTCTCCCCCCTCCCTCAAGAGTGAGTCAGGTTTTCCTCTAGGTGGAGTGGGATCCAAGGATTCAGTCCAGGGTGTTTCTGATCCCAAGCTGTTCAGTGGTTTTGGTTTGCAGCTTGGGAAGTCTTGTCTAGGCAATAACTTCACTATTCTTAGGAAACATAGGACATCCTGTACGTTCTTATAGGTGACACCAGTAACTGGTCTTTTTCCAAACCCACATTGACTTTCTTTATTAAGATTTCCATCTCTTTTTGTCTCCCTTATTGTTGCTCCTCTCACTCAATCCTCCCCGTTTCTCATAATTTGTTCCCACCTCTTCTTGGTTGTAACTCCTTACACTCTCTAAGATCACTAAGATCTTAATATCTCTAAGGAGATCTTCTCTATTTTCTCTTCCTAGGGGAATCCCTGCATGTCTCTCTTAAGTTCCTTCTGATCACAAGCTGTTTAGGAGTTACATTTTGGAGCTTTTCTTTTTTTTTGGTTTTTTGTCTAAACTCCACTAATGAGTGAGTACATCTCCTGTGCTTATCTTTCTGGGCTTGTGACAGCTCGCTCAGGAGGATATTCTTCAAATCCATCTATTTGTCTGCAAATTTTAGGATATAATTTTTTTCTTACTGCCGAGTAGTACTCCATTGTATAGATGTTCCACAGATTGTTAATTCATTCTTCAGTTGAGGAGCATCCAGGTTCTTGCTATTACAAATAATGCTACTATGACCATACTTGTGCTAATGCTTTTGGAGTGTGAATGAGAGTCCTTTTATTATTTACCCAATAGTGGTATTTCTGGGTCCTTCGGGAGATTGAATCCCAGTTTTCCCGAGGTACCACCATACTGGATTCCAGAGTGGCTGTATAAGTTTACACTTCCGCCAGCAATGGAGGGGTGCTCCTCTTGCTTCTCATTCTCTCTAGCATAGGTTGTCCTCTGCGGGTTTTTTTTATGTCCATAATTTATTTATTTATTTATTTAGTTAGTTAGTTATCAATCACATATTTAATTTTTTCACTTAATTTTCTTTTTTTTTTCAGTTAGCTCCAGAAGATAAATTTCTTTTTTTTCATTTATTTTATACTTATCAAGAAAAACAGAAAAATGAATTTAAAATGCTGATAAGTTAACAACAACCACAAAGAAGACAAAAATAATAAGCATGATTTATCAAGGGTGATAATGCAAATAAGGTTGCTATACATATATTTACTTTGTGTTCAGCTTTCCCTCTGAATTTTGTTTTCCATCCCTGTATATCCCCATTCAAGGTCCCTTCCCCCTCCTGCCACATCAGTTCATTTTTTCTTCTCCACAACTCCCCATCCCCTCCCTGCGCAGGGAGCAGACAGTCCTATGCTCCCACTGACCCAATAATGCTTAGATCAGTCTCCACTCTTGGATAATCCAGTTTTGTCCCCCCTCCCTCAAGAGTGAGTCAGGTGTTCCTATAGTTGGAGTGGGATCCAAAGGGTTGGTCCAGGGTGTTTTTGATCCCAAGCTGTTCAGTGGTTGTGGACTGCAGCTTGGGCATGCTTGGCTTTTTTACTTGTTTGTTTAGAGACCACTAATGAGTGAGTACAACCCCTGCTTATCTTTCTGAGTTTGTGATACCTCACTCAGGAGGATATTCTCTAAATCCATCCATTTGCATGCAAATTTTAGGATATCATTTTTTCTTACTGCTGAGTAGTATTCCATTATGTAGATGTACCACAGTTTGTTAATCCATTCTTCACTTGAGGGACATCTAGGTTGTTTGCAGGTTCTTGCTATTACAAATAATGCTGCTATGAACATAGTTGAGCTAATACCTATGGAGTGTGAATGTGCCTCTTTAGGGTATACACCCAGAAGTGGTATTGCTGGGTCATTGGGGAGATTGATTCTCAATTTTCTGAGAAACCACCATATTGCATTCCAAAGTGGCTGAACAAGCTTACACTCCCACCAACAATGGAGGAGTGTGCCTCTTGATCCGCATCCTCTCCAACATAGGCTGTCATCTGTGCCTTTTATCTTAGCCAATCTAACAGGTGTTAGGTGGTATCTCAAAGTTGTTTTGATTTGCATTTCTCTGATGGCTAAAGATGATGAGCACTTTTTCAGGTGCCTTTCAGCCATTCTTAGTTCCTCTGCTGAGAATTCCCTTTTTAGATCTGTACCCAATTTTTTGATTGGGTTATTCAAGGTTTTGGGCACTAGATTCTTGAGCTCTTTATAAATCTTAGAGATCAGTCCTCTATCACTTGTAGGGTTGGTGAAAATCTTTTCCCATTCTGTAGGCTGTCGTTTTCTCCTATTGACAGTGTCGTTGGCTTTATACAAGCTTCTGAGCTTCAGGAGATCCAACTTATTAATTGTTGGTCTTAGTGCCTGTGCCACTGGTGTTATATTTAGGAAGTGGTGGCCTGTGCCAATTTGTAGAAGGGTATTTCCCACTTTCTTTTCTATCAAGTTCAAAGTGGCTGGATATAAGTTGAGGTCTTTGATCCACTTGGATTTGAGTTTTGTACAGGGTGACAGGTTCTGATCTATTTGCATTTTTCTACACACTTCCATCCAGCTATGCCAACACCATTTGTTAAATATACTATCTTTTTTCCATTGAATGTTTTGGGCCTCTTTGTCAAAGATCAGGTGTTCATAGGTTTTTGGGTGTAGCGGGAAATTTGAAACTATACCAAAAAAGCTGCGCCGGAGTGCTGAGCCGGGCGGAATCGGGGAGGAAATGATGAACAAGCACCGCGCTGGAAGACAGAAGCGTCGCGTCACTGGACGAGTGACGTGGAAGGGGACTGGCCGGCTGGAACTGCTCTTGCTCTGCTGGGCAGACGGTTCCTCGGATTGCTCCTGCTGTGCAAGGTTAGGATTGCTCCGGACTGCTGCTGCTTTCTGCCGTGTGGATCTACGGACTGATCCTGCTTTCTCCGGCGTGGATCGTTCCTGCTCTCCACTTCTCCGTCCTTCTCCTGCCTTTTCTCCTTCTCCCCTGGAACAATCCCTGTTATCCCTGTTATGTGAGTATCTTTTAATTAAAATAATTTAGTTAACATATATTTCTTGGTGGGTTAGTACCGTCATAATTGGCGGCCCAACGTGGTGCTGACTCCACGGAACCCGGATGGGTTCCTCAGCCTTGGTTTCGGGACTTGCTCCCAGCCTCGGGTGGATCTGCACTTGGAAACAAAGGCTGCACGAGGAATCCTTTCAGGCACCTTTACTGCCACTGCTGATCGCAATTGCGACATCTGCTGGCCGTAAGTCCTCATTACATCTGAGTAAGGTAATTCTTTTTTCTTTTTTTTTTCAAAATGTCTGACCAAATAAATGTTCAGAATTTTTCTCACTTTGTCACAATGGTGATAGAGGATTATTTCCAGAATTACGCATTTGGAGGTTATCTCCACCCAGAAGTCCTTTTACTTTTTTGTGTGATAATGTACTTCATACTTAGCTATTTTAAGGCATCTCAACATAGAGAGCATGAGGCTAAGATGTCTGGCATGGATGAGCATATTAAGACACTCCAAAAACTCATTGTTTCCATAGAAGAGAGGTCTACTTTGATTACAGAGGAATTTAGAGCTCACATTGATGAGAATTTTAGAAAATTGAATGAGAAATTTAAAAATAATGGATGAAAATTTTGTTAGAGAGGAGTACAGGGCTCATGTTGATGAAAATTTTAGGAAATTAGATGGGAAATTTAAAAAAAATGGATGAAAATTTTAGGATAATGTCGCTATCCGAAATGGACGAGCAGGATCAAGGATAGAGACTGCCGAAGCCTGTCTAGCCAGGATGAGAAGGTCCTACCAAAAAATACCCTGCTTCTATGGAGAATTGTCAGATATCATAGGCCAGTAGCCACAAGGATGAATGGTCCCGTTGTACAGAGAAGTGGTGGATGACTGTCCAGGTAGTTAACTGTCATTGTCTTCTCCTAAATTTTGGAAGTTACTTCATCATTCTTCCAACTTCAGGTATATATTTTCCTTCTCAGGTCTTGATGGTGTTGAAGACTGGATAGTTGAGGTTGCTACTACTTCACATCTCAGCAAGGACACTTAGGTGTTAGAACTTTATTGTTCGAGATAAGCAGCATGGAAGCAATCCCTGTGCATTTCCTCGTATCCACATTTTAGACATTAAATTGCACCTTGTATTTCTTGTTTGTTAGTGGTAGTTTGACCTCACTTATGTTAGTACCTTTCTCTTCCCCAGACACTGCCTTATGAT
>PVIH01007262.1:0-27382 GCA_004025045.1 Sigmodon hispidus | reverse complement strand
CAAAAAAGCCGCGCTGGAGTGCTGAGCCATGCGGAATCGGGGAGGAAATGATGAACAAGTACCGCGCCGGAAGACAGAAGCGTTGCGTCGCTGGACGAGTGACGTGGAAGGGGACTGGCCGGCTGGAACTGCTCTTGCTCTGCTGGGCAGATGGTTCCTCGGATTGCTCCTGCTGTGCAAGGTTAGGATTGCTCCGGACTGCTGCTGCTTTCTGCCGTGTGGATCTACGGACTGATCCTGCTTTCTCCGGCGTGGATCGTTCCTGCTCTCCACTTCTCCGTCCTTCTCCTGCCTTTTCTCCTTCTCCCCTGGAACAATCCCTGTTATCCCTGTTATGTGAGTATCTTTTAATTAAAATTCTTTAGTTAACATATATTTCTTGGTGGGTTAGTACCGTGATATTTGGGTTAATGTCTGGATCCTCAATTCTATTCCATTGGTCCACAAGTCTGTTTTTATTGCCAGTACCAGGCTGTTTTTATTACTGTAGCTCTATAGTGTAGCTTGAAGTCATGGATGGTGATACCTCCTGAGGTTCTTGGTTGTGTAAAACTGTTTTGGCAATCCTGGCTTTCCTGTTATTCCAAATGGAATTGAGTATTGTTCTTTCAAGGTACAAAAAATATTGTATTGGAATTTTGATGGACAGTACATTGAATCTCTAGATTGCTTTTGATAGAATTGCCATTTTTAGTATGTTTATCCTACCAATCCAGGAACATGGGAGAGCTTTTCATTTTCTGATATCCTCTTCAATTTCTTTCTTCAGTGATTTAAAATTTTTGTCAAATAGATCTGTTACTTCTTTGGTTATAGTTACTCCAAGGTATTTAATACTATTTGCAGCTATTATGAAGGGCAATGTTTCCCTTATTTCTTTCTCAGCTCTTCTATCTTTAGTGTATAGAAGGGCTACTGATTTCTTTGAGTTAATCTTGTATCCTGCTACATTGCTGAAGGTGTTTATCAGCTGTAGCAGTTCTTTGGAAGAATTTTGTAGGTCACTTTTGTATACAATCATATCATCTGCAAATAGCGATGGCTTAACTTCTACTTTTCCAATTTGTATCCCCTTAATCTCTTTTTGTTACCTTATTGCTTTAGCTAAAACTTTGAGAACTACATTGAGTACATAAGGTGAGAGAAGACATCCTTGTCTAGTTCCCGACTTTAGTGGGATTGCTTTGAGTTATTCTCCATTAAGTTTGATACTGGCTGTCGGCTTCTTGTAAATCGCCTTTATTATATTTAGGTATTCTCTCTGTATTCCTGATCTCTCCAGGACTTTAATAATAAAGGAGTGTTGGATTTTTGTCAAAGGCTATTTCCGCATCTAAGTATATGATCATGTGGTTTTGTTCCTTTAGTTTGTTTATATGATGGATAACATTTACAGTTTTTCATATGTTAAACCAGCCCTGCATTTCTGGGATGAAGCCTACTTGGTAGTGGTGGATGATATCTTTTATGCATTTTTGTGTACGGTTTGCCAAAATTTTGTTGAGAATTTTCCAATCAATATTCATGAGGGAAATTGATCTGTAATTCTCCTTTTTTGTTGTGTGTTTGAGTGGCTTGGGTATTAGGGTAATTGTGGCCTCATAAATGGAATTTGGCAATATTCCTTCAGTTTCCAATTTGTGAAATATTTTGAGGAGTAAGGGTAGTAATTCTTCTTTGAATGACTGGTAGAATTCGGCACTAAAACCATCTGGACCAGGGCTTTTATTTTGAGGAGGTTTTTAATGACAGCTTCAATTTCCTTAAGAGTTATAGGCCTGTTTAGGTAATTAATCTGATCTTCATTTAATTTTGGTAGATGGTACCTGTCCAGAAAGCTGTCCATTTCTTCTAGGTTTTCCATTTGTGTGAAATACACATTTTCAAAATATGATCTGATAATTCTCTGTATTTCCTGGGGGGCTGTTGTTATGTCCCCCTTTTCGTTTCTGATTTTGTTGATTTGAACACACTCTCTCTGTTTTTTGATTAGTTTGGCTAAGGGCTTATCTATCTTGTTAACACTCTCAAAGAACCAACTCTTAGATTCATTGATTCTTTTTATTGTTCTTTTTGTATCAATTGTATTAATTTCAGCTCTAAGTTTTGTTATTTCCTGCCCACTACTTCTTCTAGGTGTGTTTGCTTCTAATTGTTCTAAGGCTTTCAGCTGAACTGCTCGGTCTCTAGTGTGGGATTTCTCTAGGTTTTTTATGTAGGCATCTAGCGCTATGCATTTTCCTCTTAAGACTGCTTTCATTGTGTCCCACAAGTTTGGATACGTTGTGGATTCATTTTCAATAAATTCTAGGAAGACTTTGATTTCTTTCTTAATTTCTTCCTTGACCCAGAGATGGTTCAGCTAAGTGATGTTTAGTTTCTATGAGTTGGTAGGCTTTTTTTGGTTTTTGATGTTGTTGAACTCTAACTTTAGGCCCTGGTGGTCTGATATGTTACAAGGGATTATTTCCATCTTTTTGTATCTGTTGATATTTGCTTTATGATCAATTATGTGGTCATTTTTGGAGAAAGTTCTATGAGGAACTGAGAAATATGTATATTCCTTTGCGTTTGTGTGGAAGGTTCTGTAGATATCTATTAAATACATTTTCATCTTAACCTGTTTTAGACTCCTTTTTTTCTCTGTTGAGTTTCTGTCTGGTTGATCTATCCAGGATTGAAAGTGGGGTATTGAAGTTTCCCCCTGGTAGGGTGTAAGAATTGATGTGGGATTCGAGCTTTAGCAGTGTTTCTTTTACATAAGTAGGTGCCCTTATATTAGGGGCATAAATATTCAAGATTGAGATCTCCTCTTTACCAATTTTTCCTGTGATGAATAAGTAGTAACCATCTTGGTCCTTTTTAATTGCTTTTAGCTTAAAGTCTACTTTGTTAGATATTAGGATTGCAACCCCCACTTGTTTCTTAGGACCATTTGAATGGAAAGCCTTTTCAAACCCTTTATTTTAAGCTTGTGTCTGTCCTTGTGGTTGAGGTGTGTTTCTTGTAGGCAATAGAAGGATGGCTTCTGCTTTTGTATCCATCTTGATAGTGTGTGACGTTTTATAGGAGAGTTAAGTTCATTGATATTAAGGGAAATAGTGACCATTGTTTGATATTTCCTGCCATTTTTGGTGGTAACTTGTTTGTATTTCCTTTCTCTGCAATATTCTTCTGTGGTATTATTTATTGTTTGTAATTTTGTGGGTGTATCTGGGGACCTTAGGTTGGAGTTTTCATTTAATACTCTCAGCTGTCCTGGATTGGTAGATAGATATTCTTTCAGTCTGAATTTGTCCTGAAATATCTTGTTTACTACATCTATGGTTATTGATAATTTTGCATGGTATTGTTCATAATAGGCCAGTATTTCCTTGAACTCCCTGAGGCTTCCTAGTGGGATAAGCACAAAGAGAGTGTTGTAGCATCACCCTAATAAAAAACCATAGTTAGGAATAATTAATACAATCTGTGCCAGGAGGTGGCTTCTGAAATGGTAATTCTCGCATAACTGAGCTTTTTTAAAACAAGATTAATAGCTTGGATGTTGATTTTTATTGTAGAACACTCACTGTGTACCCTGAACACTTATAGGGTATGTAAGGAAAGAATATCAACATATCCGTATAAGATTCGTAGCAATGAGTAGTGTGTTCTTGATGAATTAACACCTTTTTCTCTACTGTTTCAGTTTAAATGATGAAGTGTTACAGGACAAGTGTCCAGGATTCAGAAGTATGTTAGGAAGTGTTTATAACAGGTTTGTTTAATTTCATTTTTAGTTCTGTAAAAAAAAATGAAATTTTAAATACAGAAAAGTAAATTTAAAAAATAATCATTTATTTTTTTAATAGCAATGATGATTTTACTTTACCTAGGGATTTTATTCAAATTAAAAGCCATTTTATTGACTTTTTTATTAAAAATACATCTCCAACCCCACTTATACTTAAGACTACTAGAATATTAAAAAGGAGGGGGAGAAAAGATGGTAAAAACCAGAGGACTTGTTAGTCTGCTTTGAGATTTGATCTTGTAGAAAATGGGACAGCTAACTTACATTCGTGATATCTCAACAAGATGGCTATAAAAGCAAGACCTAAACAATATTCTTAGACATGCTAATGTGGAAGAAAGAAATCTCACAGGACCTCACCCGCAGACAACAACTTGTAGAACCTATTGACAGCTGACATAGGGAGACTTAGCTTCTACCTAGAATTTGCTTTTCCCATGGATGAGCTACCTCCTTGTTTATACAGTGCAAAGTGTTTAATCCTGCCATCATTGAAACACAAACCACATTAAATTGACTGAGCAGTTTTTATGTATATATTAATGTTTATGTATGTCGCACATGTATATGTAGCTTTAGTAATCAAAGAAAAAGAAGGCATCAATTTGAAATGACTGGGGTGTCAAGGGAAAGGTTGAAAGATAAGAGAAGAAGCAGTAAAGGTATAATTATATATTAATCACCAATTTAAAAATACAGTGCATTAAAAATTTCAGATCAATTCAAAGATATATAAAAAGAAAGAATAGTCTTTTGTATGCAAATAAAAATGCCTTATAGTCCTACTATGCTTCAAAAGTGCTCTCTGGTTATGTAGTTACCAGCCCTGCCTCATGTTTCAGTGTCTGAGCTTAGTATCCCGGTCGCTTCTGGGACTAAAATGGATATGCAGGTTAGAAAATTGTAAATATCTCAACAAGAACAAGTGCAAACTAGCTTAAACTAGAAAAGTATTATAACTAAGTCCAAAGAAAATATGGTCAAATTAATGATAATTCCAGGTTAAGTATGAAGTATGAGACATTTTCCTTGTTGAATGTCCTTTAGGAAAGCAGTATAAATGAAGATCAAAGAGAAAATGTATCATATTGCATACTGGCAAACTAAACCTTCTTATGATTTACTGTATTTAGTAGAATAACATTCCAAAATTATCTAAATCTGGAGATTTCTCACCCTTTTCCATTGAGGAATTCTCCTGATGTACACAGATACACAGCATTATTGTCAGGTCAAGATCTCTATAGAATAAACTCTCATGTGAATATGATAGAATTATAACTTTACTGAAGTAGTTGCAGCTACAAAATAATGGCAGAGTGGCTAGTGGTTTATTTCTGAAGTGATTATTACATGAGTAAAAATAATATTTTACTAATATGTTTTTTTCTTTTTTTATGTGACAGCTAGCTGATTTTGGAAAAGTATGTGAAAATTTCAAAAATTACAGCATTCAGTTGAAATAACTCTTGTATCAAGGAAAAATTCTTTTGTAAGAAAGCAAGAAATACACTGGAATGACAGGGTTGGAATTAAAAAATGAAGTCAATAAATTCTTTCTTATGCTCCCTGATGTAAAGTCAAAATGTCATATTACATTATAGTATATATGTACTAGTGTACCCCTCCAAAAAACAAATACATACAGAGATGCAGATAGATACTCTTATTTTACCTGGACTTATAAGTATTTTTAATTCATCATCAACAATGATCTGTAGATAAGTTTTTATTTTTGTGATAGCAAATGAGTCATCCTTATCAAAGAAACAAAGCATAACAAAGGTGGAAATTGGAAATCATTTTTTCTAAGATTAAACTCATCCACTGAATATCAGCAAAAGAAAAATAATTTAACACTTTTGAATGAAGACTAGCAGGTTTAAAGTTTGCTTTAATGACGACTGGGAAAAAGTTTCTTCAATGGCACATCTATGTAGTTCCCATGTTCATTGTTAATTGAGAAACAGAGCATGGAGGACACAGAAATAAAGACCACCATGATTTCTGTAAAATAATGGGACAGATGAGGTTAATCTTTCCAATATTTGATTTTTGATTCAAGAAAGTTGGTATCTAATGCATGAATCACTGGAAATTCTTCAGATGTCTTCATAAGAACAGAACCTGTCCCAGAGCTGACAATGTAGTTTGTTTCTATCACTGGGAATCTGATGAAAGAAAGAACATAAGAGGAATACACAAATAGGTTCTCCGTACTTCTGCTAAACAAATTCAACCTTTTGGTCTTCTTTTTCCTTCCATAAATAACAGAGAAATGTAGTAAAACCTGAGCCCAGCTTCTATTTGCCTACAGGGTGTCATGAGTTCACAGGATTAAAACTAGCATCTGAAAAGTGGTGCAAAGTGGAAAGGTACTATCTAAATGATAACATTTTAAACCACCCAATGTTGTGGAATGTTATTTGAACTAGGCAACAATGTGTTATATTTGTTTATACTGTGGAATATCACTTTAACTATGTGAAGGTATGTTACATTTGCTTCCATTGTTCCTGTGTAAATGTAATAAAGTGTTATATTTACTTATGCTGACTTGTTTATTTATGAAAAGACATGTTGTTGTTTTATCTTGCCTGAGTAAGGTACCTGATTGGTCTAACAAAAAGCTGAATGACCAATATCTAGGCAGGAGAAGAGCAGGCAGGGCTCCTCGGCAAAGAGAATAAATAGAAGAAGAGAAGAGAGAATGGGGGATATAAAGAGGGTGACATATGGCACTCGACAGGCAGCTGCCAACCAGACAGACACAAAACAGCTAAAATAAGATACGGATAAAGAAAGATTTTAAAACAAAGCAACCTAATGTAAAAGGTACATAGAAAGAATCGTGGATTTAAAAGAAGTAGCCAGAAACAAGCCTAAACTAGGCTGAGAAGCCATAACTGATTTTAAATACGTCTCGATTTCATGATTTGGGAGCTGGTTGGTGACTCAAAAGAAAAAGCCTAGTGAAACACACTGTGGGTCTTCATGTCACATGAAACCCCAAAATCAAATAATTTTACTTTACATATATAGTAAAATCCCTACAACTGCTTACAGAATGTTGAATAATTCTACCCAGAACATGACAATCTATATTATGAAAAATAAACATAATTATTGATTATGTGATAGTTTTATGGGCTTTGAGAAATTGTTATCAACTTATAGGAGGCTAAGGGTTACAAAACCAAAGCTATATTAAGAAAACAATATGCACTCCCCCAACAAATGGAGCTATTAAAGGTCTATTATCTCTGCCAGAAGCACCATGCTTTATAGATTTCGTGTCCAGCGTCAGAACTCCTTGTAGGACATGCTACCCTTGGACTGAACTCAGTCTCTCAGTGCCCATCTAGGTTATCTCTATAAACAGTCCTTTTTCTCAACATATTCTCATCCCCAGTTTTAGTACAAGAAGCATGACAAGCAAGAAGACATGCTGGCCATCATACCTTGAGGACCCCAGCTCTAGGGGATGACACAATGCTTGCTGCTAATACTTCAGCTCCCAAACTAAGCAGAAACACACTGCTTCACCAGAGAACAGCCTGATATTAGAATTCCAGTTTCCAATTAAGAATCAAATCCTCTACTCAATCACAGGTCACTACCACCAGAAGACATAAAAAGAAACAGAAGCCAAGGAACAAAATCCCCATCTAACAAAGACAAACTCAGAAACCAGGCCCCTAGACCTACAAGCACCCCAAACTCAGTTGCCTAGATATCAGTGAAAGAAAATAAACAACAGCAACTGAGCCATTATGTCAACACCAGATTTAAGGTTTCATGCTCCAGCAATCACTGAATATTTGAAACCATCTAAAGTATAATAAAATGACCTTAAAACTAACTTTGTGTCCATGATAGAGGTACTTAATAAAGAAATGAATAACTCCCTTAAAGAAAGTCATGAACACCCAAACAAGCAGGTAAAGGGAAAGAGGAAAACTTTTTAAGACCTAAAAATAGAAATAAACACATAAAAAACAAAACAAAACAAACAAACAAACAAAAACACAAGAGGAGGAAATTTTGGAAATGGAAATTTAGGTAAGAGAAGAACTAGCCTCTAACATCACCAAAGAATGTAAACCCTGAAAGAAAGAACCTCAGAAATTAAAGATATGATGGAAGGAATTGATTAATTGGCCAAAGAAATTATCAAATCTAAAAAAATTTCTAACACAAACCATCCAGGAAATCTGAGATACTATTTAAGGACCAAACCTAAGAATAATAGGAACAGAAGAAAAAAATCTCAGCTAAATGCCCAGGAAGATATTTTCAAGGAAATCTCAGAAGAAAATTTTCTTAACCTAAATAAGGGCATGTTAATAAAGGTATAAGAAGATTATTGAACACGATATAGACTCGACAAGAAAAGAATGTCCCTCTGCCACCTAATAACCAAAAAAGAAAGAATATTAAAAATTGCAAGAGAAAAAGACCAATCAACTTATAAAGTCTTGCCTATTAGATTTACAACCAGTATCTCAAGGGAGACTCTAAAAGCCAGAAGGGCATGGAAAAATGTCCTGAATATCCCTAAAAGACCACAGATGATGGCCCAGACTACCATACCCAGTCAAACATTTAATTACCATAGACTGAGAGAGCAAGATATTCTATGATAAATTCAAATTTAAGCAATATCCATAAATCCAGTCCTATTGAAGATGCTAAAAAGAAAACTTCTACCCAAGGAGGTTAAAACACTTATTAAAATACAGAAAATAATCTCATGCCAGAAAAATCAAAAGAAAGAAAGCACAAACACACATATATAAATACTACCACCGTGAAAAACAAAATAATAGGAATTTCTCAATATCAGTGGACTCAAATATTTAATAAAAAGACAAAAACTAACCTAATGGATGTGAAAACAGGATCTATCTCCTTCTGCATTGAAAAACACACTTCGACCTCAAGGATAGACATTACTTCAGAGTAAAGTGATGGATAAAGATTTTCCAAGCAAATGGACCTAAGAAACAAACTGGTATAGCTATTCTAGTAGCTAGTAAAATATATTTCAAACAAACATCACTCAAAAGAATTAAGAAAGGCTATTTCATACTCACCAAAAGAAAAATTTACCAAGATTATTATTCAGTTCTTATATTTATGGCCCAAATGCACAGCTACCCACGTTTGTAGAGAAAGCAATATTAAAGATTAAATCACTCATTGGCCCAGACACATTGCTAGTTAGAAACTTTGACATTTTATTTGCAGAAGTTGGCACATACAAAAATTATACAGAAGAAAACTAGAGCTAACAGATGTTATGAATCAAAGAGATCTAACACATATCTCCAAAAACTTTTCCCCAAACACAAAGAATACACCTTTTTCTCTGCACCTTATAATACATTCTCCAAAACTGACTATGTACTTAATTATAAAACAAGTTTCATTAGATACAAGAAAATTGAAATAACCACCATGGATTCAAGCTATATCTCAACAGAAACAAAAACAACAGTAAGACTACAAACTCATTGGGGCTGAACAACTCTCTGCTGAATGACTACTAAGTCAAGGCTGACATAAAGAAAGAAGTGGAAGATTTTCTAAATTTAACTGAAAATGAATGTACAACATACTCAGACTTAATGCACACAATGAAAGCACTGCTAAGAGGAAAGTTAATGGCACTAAAGAATATTGAGTGATCCCATACAAGTAACTTAACAGTGTACCTTAGAGCTCTGGAGCAAAAAGAAGAATGCTCAGCCAATCAAAGTAGAGAACACAAAATAATTAAACTGAAAGCTGCAATCAATAAAATAGATGCAAAGAGAACAATACAAGAAAAATGAAACAAAGGGTTGTGTCTTTGCAAAAATCAAGATAGACAAACTTTTACCAAAACTAACTAAAAGGCAGAGAAAGGATATCTAAATTAACAAAAGCACAAACCAAATTTGGGACATAAGACCAGATATTGAGAAGATACAAAGAATCATTAGGTAAAACTTCAAAACCTGAGTTCCACCCAATTGGAAAATTTAAAAGAAATAAATAATTTTCTTAATCGATACTACTTACCAAAATTAAGGCAAAACCAGGTAACAATATAAATAGACCAATAACTACTAGAAAATAGAAGCACTTCCAAAAAGTACCCCTCCCAAAAAAGCCCAAGGCCTGATAGTTTTAGCACATAGTTCTAGTAGACTTTCAAAGAAGGGCTAATACTAATATTACTCAAATTATTCTATAAAATAAAAACAGAAGTAACTTAGCCAAATTCATTTTCTGAGGTCACAGTCATGTTCATACCCAAACCACAAAAAGAATGAACCGATAGGGAGAATTATAGACCAAATTTTCATCATGAACATATGTGCCAAAATAATTAAATATTCACAAACTTAATCCAAAACACATCAAAGGATAATGCACCATGATAAAGTAGTAGGCTCATTCAGGAGATGCAGGGATGTTTAAACGTAAAAATATGTCAATGTAATTCACAATTTAAACAAACTGAAAGAAAAACAAAAACACCTAATCACCTTATTACATGCTGAAAAGTCCTTTGACTAAATTCAACACCACTTCATGATAAAAGTCTTGGGCAGTTTGGGGATACAAGGGACATATCTTAACATTGCAAAAGTAAGGTACAGCAAGCCTATAGCAAAGTTCTAATTAAATGGAAAGAAAATAAAAGCAATTCCACTAAACTCAAGAATAAGGAAATGCTGTCATCTTTCTTCATATATAGTCCATATAGCACTGAAATAAAAAGATAACTGAAGGAGATAGATGAGATGTAAATTGGAAATAAATAAGTCAAAGTATCTTTATTTACAAATGATATGATACTATACATAAACAACTTCATAATTTTACCAGGGATCTCTTATAGGTACTAAATATCTTTGATGAAGTTGCTTAATACAGTATTAACTTAAAAAATCAATAGTCCTTCTATATACAAATAATAAACAAGCTAAGAAATGAATCAGGGAAACAGTACTCTTCACAATAACCTTAAATAGTACAAAATACCTTTGGATAACTGTAGTCAGAAGTTTCTGGCCCAGCCTAGGCCCAAGTTACAGCCCCACAGTCTCTCAGATCCAAAGAATCACACAGAAGCTCATATTTATTACAAGCTGTGTTCTCTATGGCTCAGTCTTATTATTTGCTGACTCTTATACTTAAATTAACACAGGATTCTTAATCTTGTTTAGCCATGTGGTTTGGTAACTTTTCTCAGAGCAGCATTCTTGTTTTTTGTTTTCTTTTCTATTTTGTTTTTTACTGAGTTGCTGACATATCTACTCAGTTCTGTTGCTTCTCAGAATTCTCCTAGTCTGTTAGCCCCACTGATACATTCTACTGGCAGATCAGCATTATATTAAACCAAGACTAGCAACAAATTTTTATAGTGTACAAAAACAATATCCCACAGCAGGTAACTCTAACAAAGCATGTGAAAGACATATATAACAAAACATCTAGTCTTTGAAAAATAAAATTGAAGAGGATGTTAAAAGTTGGAAAGATCTTACATGTTCATTGATCAGTAGAGTTAACATAGTAATTATGGCTATTTTTTGGCCTTAGGCATGTCTTTATTCACTTGGATGCTGCACAAATATTATAATATCCTTTTGCTGATAAAGTATAAAAATAATCTTATATAGAAAGCCATTCACTACTGTAAATCTTTCCAAATCTCTGCAAATGGCTCTAATAGGGGTAAGTGGATAAACAGAAGTGAAGGAAGTGATTATAAGGTATAAGGAGGTTGAGCCACTCTTCAGGGACCGGCCCAGCCAGATACCTAGCTACACACATCAATTCCTTCTTATTAATCCCGTCCACCATGGCTGACCCAAGTTCCAGGGCTCAGGGCATTGCAGAAAGGGGACACATGAAAAGTCCAAAACCTGCAATGTGACCAGGTAGGAAAGGAAGTTAGGGCAGAAGCTGGCAACTACCCAGCCCCACCAGCTCCCCCTCCTTTGGAGAAGAGCAGCTGGAAGGAACAGGGCACATGTGCCACTAGGTGGCAGCTGAGCCTGGCTGGCTTCAGAAAAGATAAAGCAAACACTTTGGGCCCCGTGTAGAGAGGGGTAAGCTCTCTTCCCTGCTCTCCTAGCACAGTAAAAGTGCCAGTGCAAGACAGGGTAGCATGGCCAGAGCTGAGCAACGGGGAATGGGGGTGGGTGGGAGGGGTTGCTGAGTAAGTCAAGAGTCAGGGCTGTCAAGTTGGGGATTGGGGAAGGGGCAGTCCCTAGTTGGTTCCCAGCCCAGACAGTGTAGGTTACAGCTGCACAGGACATGTCCCTGTGGTCACAGGTTGCGAACAAGAACATTAAAGAGAACACAGACACCTTCACTCTCATCCAAGTTGTAGATGCAATCATGGTCTCCATGGGGTGGAGAAAGTGGGAAGAGGGGAGCAAACACATTTGAAGACATCAATACTTCCAGCAGCTCAGAACTCCTACATTCTCCTGTGGGGTCAAAGATTTCTGACAATTCTTCAGGGAGATCCAGAACACCTGTGGGGTTTGCCTAGATGGGCTCAAAAGAGGTAGAAGGGGTGGGTCCAGATGAACTGCTGCTGGTACTACTAGTGTTGCTGCTACTGGTGCTGCTGTCCAGGAGGGTAGAAGACTGCAGAGGCAGAGTGTCCAGTGCTCAAGCCGAGTGTCCAGTGCTGTCAGGCCCAGTGGGAGAGAGCTGAGCTCACAACCATCCTTATTTTCAGTTCCAGGGCCACCACTCACTGCAATCTCAGCTGTTTGGCTTGCCACCTCTGAGATATCAGTGCTGCCAAGGACAGGAGCAGGGGTAGTTAGTTGGGGAATGCATGGATGAGAAGTTTCTTGGGGTTGAGAGCTAAGGCAGGTTTGGGCAGAGGTGGAGGGGTAGAAACAGCAGGTGGACTCTGAGTAGAAACAGCAAGTGGACTCTGGAGCAGGTCCTCAGGGGGAGGTATGAACACAGCCACAGGTAGTGAGCTCCAGGCCTCCTTGTTCACCAGCAGCACATCGTTGGGGCCACTCATGCTCTTTAAGTGAATCTGGTACTTCTTCTGACCATTAAGACCCTCTGGGATGGGCACCTCTAGTCTGGTGCCTGATGGGGCCCAGATGCCAAGGAGGGTGTTTCCAGCAAAGCATCTGCAGATGTCTTCATGAGTCATGTAGGCCAAGCAGCTGTTCTGGATGTCCTCTGTGAAATTCCAGATGCTCTGCGGCACCCACACTTTATACTAGTCAAGTTCTTGCTCCCGCTGCTGAAGTTCCTCAATCTCTGCCTTGAGCTCAATCAGCCAGTTGGCAATATTCCAGGTATTGCAACCAGGCCCCACACCCTTCCACTGGATACTGCTTTTGGATTTTTCCTCTATCAGACCAATTACCTTCCAACATGTTGATGATGTCGTAAATCCGCCATTTCTGGCGCACAACTAGAGTGTAGGCTGCCAGCTTGAGGTCAAGCACCCCATCATTAGCTTCCTGCAGAAGTGACACGAAGTTGATGCTGAGAAGTCTCCATGCCTTCTTGTAGTACCGGGTGTGTGTGTGTGTGTGTGTGGTGATGTCTGTGGCTCGGCCTCACCCATCGCACACGCCTGCCCTCCCGCCGCCTTCCCTTAGCCAGGCCAGGTCAGGCCAGCCAATTATGGCTATTTTACCAAAAGCGATCTACAAATGTAACACAATTTCCACCAAATTTCCAAAACCATTTTTATAGACCTTGAAAAAGCAATACTCAACCTCATACAGGAAAAAAGCACTGGTTAGCTAAAACAATCCTGTATAATACAAGATCTTCTGGAGGAATCAACATCCTTGATTATAATATGTTATATAGAGCTATGGTAATAGAAATTATGTGGTATTGCCATAAAAGCAGACAGGTTAATCAGTAGAATGAAATCAAAGAAACAGATAAGATTAAATCAAGAACCCAGGAATACACACTAGAAACAAAGAGCATTCTTAAATAATGTGGTCTAACTGGATGTCAGAATGAAGAAGAATGCAAATCTCTTCAAACTGAAGTCCTAATGAATTAAAGACCTCAAAATAAATCCAGTTACATTCAACCTAATAAAAAAGAAAGTGGGGTACAGCTTTGAACACATTGACATTAATATAGGAAACAATTTCCTGAACTGTACACTGATAGTACAGGCACTAAGATCAAAAATTAATAAATAGGACTTCATGGAACTCAAAAGCTTCTATAATACAAAGTACATCTTCATAAAGACAAAAACAGCAGCCCCTCAAAATGGAAAAAGATTTTCAAGAACTCTATATCTAACAAAGGTCTAATATACAAAATATATGAAGAACTAGAGAATCTAGATATCAACAATCCAAATAATCTAATTATAAATGGGGTACAGATCTAAAAAAAAAATTCTCTTCAGAGGAATCTCAAAATACTGAAAAACACTTAAAGAAAAGTTTAACAATCTTAGCCATCAGAGAAATACAAACCGTGACATGATGATTCCATCTTACACCTGTCAGAATGAGTATGATCAAAACCTCATGCTGCAGAGGATGTGGAAAAAGGAGAAAACTCTTCCACTGCTGGTGGGAGTACAAACTTGTACAGCGACTATGCACATCAAAATGGTAATTCTGCAGAAAATTGGGAAACCATCTACCTCAACACCTAGACATACCACTCTTGGACATATGCCCAAGAGACACTTCATTCTGCCACATGAATATTTTCTCAGCTATGTGGATCCAAGGATCCAAGGTGGCTTAGTTCAGCATCCACAACAGGAAGATCTGCTTTCACCACCCCAACATCAAGACTGAATCAGATGTTCCTTTGGAGGGAATTGGCTCCTAGGTGTCAGTCCAAGGTGTTTAGGAACCCGAGCTGTTCAGTGGCTGTGGTTTGCAGCTTTGGAATGATTTGCTTTTTCTTTAAAGTCCACTAATGAGTTAGTACATCCCATGCTTATCTCTGGGTTTGTGATACCTCAAACCCAGGTATTTGAAGAGGTGGATATTATACAAATCCATCCTTTTGCCTCTGAATTTTTTTCTTACTGCTGAGTAGTACTCTATTGTGCAGATGTACCACAGTTTGTTAGTCCATTCTTCAGTTGAGTGGCATCTAGGTTGTTTCCGGGTTCTTGCTATTACAAATTATGCTACTATGAACATAGTTGAGCCTTTGGAGTGTGAATGTGTATCTTTAGGGTATATGCCCAGGAGTGGTATTGCTGGATCCTTGGGGACATTGATTCCCAGTTTTCTGAGAAACCGTCATACAGCATTCCAAAGTGGCTAAAGAAACTGATACTCTCATCAACAATGGAGGAGTGATCCTCTTGTGTTGTAACCTCTCCAGCATAGGCTGCCATCTGTGTCTTTTAGTTTAGCCATTCTGATAAGTGTAAGGTGGTATCTCAAAGTTGTTTTCATTTGCATTTCTTGTTGAGCACTTTTTCAAGTGCCTTTCTGCCACTTGTATTTCTTCTGCTGAGAATTCCCTTTTAAGTTCTGAATGCCATTTTTTGTTTGCATAATTCAGGATTTGGTCTCTAGTATCTTGAGTTCTCTATACATTTTAGAGATCAGTCCTTTTTCACTTGTAGGGTTGGTGAAAATATTTTCCCCATCCTGTAGGCTGTCATTTTGTCTTGATGAATGTGTCCTTGGCTTTACAGAAGCTTCTCATTTTAAGGGTCCCAATTATTGATTCTTGTTCTTAGTGTCTGTGCCACTGGTGTTATTTTTAGGAAGTAGTCACCTATGCCAATTGGTTGGAGGGTATTTTCCACTTTCTTTTCTATCAAGTTCAGTGTGACTGGGTTTATGTTGAGGCCTTTTATCCACTTGGATTTGAGTTCTGTGCAGGGTGATAGGCTTGGATCTATTTGCATTTTTTACACACTACCATCCAGCTATGCCAACATCATTTGTTAAAGATACTATCTGTTTTCCATTTAATATTTTGGGCCTCTTTTTCCAAGATCAGGTGTTCATAGGTTTTTGGGTTAATGTCAAGATCTTCAATTCAATTCCATTGATCCACAAGTCTGATTTTATGCCAGTACCAGGCTGTTTTTATTACTGTAGCTTTACAGTATGACTTGAAGTCATGAATGGTGATGCCTCCTAATGTTCTTTTATTGTGCAAAATTGTTTTGGGAATCCTGGCTTTCCTCAAATTGAGTATAGGTCTTTCAAAAAGTGTTAAAAATTATGTTGATTAAAATAAATAAATTAATAAATAGGTAGATGATAGATAGATAGATAGATGGATGGATAGATAGATAGATAGATAGCTGGAAAAATGTGTTGGGATTTTGATGGGAAGTGCATTGAATCTGTAGATTGAGTTTGGTAGAATAGCCATTTTTACTATGTTGATCCTACCTATCCAGGAACATGGGAGATCTTTTCATTTTCTGATATCCTTTTCAATTTCTTTCATCAGTGATTTAAAGTTTTTGTCAAATAGATCTGTTATTTCTTTGGTTATAGTTACTCCAAGGTATTGAATACTATATGCAGCCATTTTAAAGGGTGATGTTTCCCTTATTTCTTTTTCAGCCCTTTTATCTTTAGTGTATAGGAGGGCTACTGATTTCTTTGAGTTAATCTTGCATCCTGCTTCATTGTGGAAGGTGTTTATCAGGTGAAGAAGTTCCCTGGTAGAAGTTTTTGGATAAATTATGTATACAATCATATCATCTGCAAATAGAGATAGTTTTACTTCTTCTTTTTCAATTTGTATCCCCTTAATCTCCTTTCATTCTCTTATTGCTTTAGTTAAATCTTCAAGAACTGTACTGAATAGATAAGGGGGGAGAGGACATCCTTATCTAGTTCCTTATTTAATTGGAATTGCTTTGAGTATTTCTCCATTTAGTTTGATGTTTGCTGTTGGTTTCTTGCTAATAGCCTTTATTATAATTAGATATTTTTCCTGTATTCCTGATCTCTCCAGGACTTTTATCATAAAGGAGTATTGGATTTTGTCAAAAGCTTTTCCAGCTTCTAAGGATATGATCATGTGTTTTTTTATTCCTTCAATTTTTTATATGACAGATGACATTTACAGTTTTTTGTATGTTGAACCATCCCTGCATTTCTGGGATAAAGATTACTTGACCATGGTGGATGATAATTTTTTATATGTTGTTGTATATGTTTTGCCAGAATTTTGTTGAGAATATTGCATCAATATTCATGAAGGAAATGAGTCTGAAATTCTTTCTTTGTTTCATCTTTGAGTGTATTAAGTATTCAGGTAATAGTGGCCTCATAAAAATAGTGTTGCAATATTCCTTCAATTTCTACTGTGTGAAACAGTTTGAGAAGTATTTTTGAATGTGTGGTAGAATTTTGCACTGAAAACTTCTGGAGCTGGGCTTTTTATGCATAGGATGCTTTTGATGGCATTTTCAATTTCTTTTATGGCTATAGGTCTGTTTCGGTATTTAATGTGATCTTGATTTAATTTTGGTAAATTGTAACTGTCTAAAAAGTGGTCTTTTCATCTAGGTTTTCCATTTTTGTGCAGTATAAATTTTCAAACTATGATCTAACAATTCTCTGGATTTCCTGGGGGGGGGTCTACTGTTATGTCTCCCTTTTCATTTCTGATTTTGTTGATTTGGATCCTCTCTCTCTCCCTTTTTGTTAGTTTGAATAAGGGTTTATCTATCTTGTTGACTTTCTCAAAGAACTAACTCTTTGATTCATTCATTCTTTGTATTGTTCTTTACATTTCACTTGCATTAATTTCAGCTCTAAGTTTGATTATTTCCTGCCATCTACTACTTCTGGGTGAGCTTGATTCTGATTGTTGTAAGGGTTCCAGCTGTGCTGTTATTTCTCTAATGTTGGATTTCTCTAGGTTTTTTATATAAGCATCTAGTGCTATGAATTTTGTCTTAAGACTGCTTTCATTGTTTCCCACAAGGTTGGGTACATTTAGATTCATTTTCATTCAATTCTAGAAAGACTTTGATTTCTTTCCTAATTTCTTCCTTCACCCAGAGGTGGTTCTGTTGAGTGATGTTTAGCTTCATGATTTGCTAGGATTTCTGTGATTTTTGATATTGTTGAATTATAATTTAGGCCCTGGTGGTCTGATATGATGCAAGGGATTGTTTTCATTATTTTGTATCTATTGATATTTGCTTTATGTCCATTTATGTGTTCAATTTTAGAGAAAGTTCCATGTGGTGCTGAGAAATATGTATATTCCTTTTCATTTCAGTGGAAGCTTCTACTATATCTTTTAGATCCATTTGTATCATAATCTCTGTTAGGCTCCTTCTTTCTCTGTTGAGTCTCTGTCTGTTGACATATCCAAGAGTGAAAGTGGAGTATTGATGTCCTCCACTATTATTGATGTGGGATTTGAGTTTTAGTAGTGTTGCTTTTACATAGCTAGGTGCCCTTATATTAGGGGCATAAATATTCTGCATTGAAATCTCATCTTGATCAATTTTTCCTGAGATGAATAAGTGATGTCCATCCTTGTCTCTTTTAATTGATTTTAGTTTGAAGTTTATTTTGTTAGATATTAGGATGGCAACACCAACTTGTTTCTTAGGACCATTTCATTGGAAAACTTTTCCCAACCCTTTATTCTGAGTCTGTGTGTGTCTTAAAGGTTCAGATGTGTTTCCAGTATGCAACAGAAGGATGGCTTCTGTTTTTGTATCCATCTTTTTAATATGTGTCTTTTTATAGGTGAAAGGAGTCCATTGATATTAAAGAATATTAGTGACCAGTATTGATATTTCCTGTTAATTTTGGTGGTAGCTTGTATGTATTTCCTTTCTTTGGGCTTTTCTTCTGTGGGATTATCAATTTTTTTGTGGTTTCATGGGTGTTTCTGGTATCCTTAGGTTGGAGTTTTCCCTCTAATGCTTTCTAAAGTGTCAGATTTGTAGATAGGCATAGCTTAAGTCTTATTTTGCCATGAAATATCTTGTTTGCTCCATGTATGGTGAGTGATAATTTTGTTGGGTATAGTAGTGTAGGGTGGTGGCCATGCAATAATTTTCTTGTTCCAAGGAACTAAGGTTAGATTATTTGAATTTCTTGCCTGGGTAAAACTCATTAAATTACATCTAAGCAAATACATAGGGACAATTTTTGTTTGTACGAAGTTGAATTTTATTCCTGGTTTGATTGTTTCTATAGTTAATTAATATCTTTTTTTCTGAATATTTATTTATCCAACCCACTACAGTAGGCCACCAGAAATGCTCAAATCTTCATTCCAACAGCCTTTGCATAAGTTTACATGAAGCTACAAGCTTGTCCCACATGTTTAAATATACAAAATGATTCTCATTGTGAGGTATTAAGAAGCAAACTTGGGTGGGACTTTAAGAAGTACATAAATTATGAGGCTGGTGATCAAAAAATAGATTGTTTCACTTGTAAGTGAGTGGATTAGTGAGTTGTCTTGAAAGTAGATTGTCATAAGGCTAATTTAGACCTGTCTCTGTATATGTTTTTCTTAAGGAAGCATTCTTACTCCACTGTCCCCATACCAAGTTTTCATCCCAACTGGACTGCTTTATCAAATGTGGATCTTTGAACTTGGACCTCCACAACTATAAATAGAATAAACTCTATCCATTATAAATTGTTTGGACTGTTATATTAAATTAAAGCAACAGACTGGGATACATAGCAAAGTAGCAGCAAGGCTTTATATGGAAATAGAGTTGCAACTATAATCAATTGTCAATGAATTGGTGGAGGACTAACTTGAATCAACTGGGAAAAATCCAGTGTGATCCTTGGATATTAAAAAGATTCTTTGAAAATTAAGTTTAAAAATAATTACAGAAATAGTTACCTGCAAAAGAACTAAACTGTAGTCAATGCCTCTAGAAGTAGAATAAGAGAACCTGAGTATACAATTCTGGAGACATCCAGAATCTAGAAAATGCACAATAAGAAAGTGTTCTCAAAGCCTGTTAGAAGAAGCACATTCTAGTGTCTAGCAAGATGCTTCACTATGTAATGGTGCTTGCTGAAAAATCTGACCATTTTAATCATTAAAATCTGCAGTTATACTCTGGGTTTCATGTGGTAGAAGGAAAGAACAGAAAGTTGTTCTCTAACCTCCAAATCTAAATTTTGGCATCCATACATACACTCAACAGACTCACAACAACACATCAACTTATATACACATAAATGTTAAATGTAGTTAAATTAAAAAGAAAAATACATTCCAGCTGACACTACAATTATAGTCCAATAAAACCCATTTTCCAATTTTGTCTTCTGCAGTGCCAAAGGATAAGAAAAAAAGTTATTTCTAAGCCATTTTGTGATAACTTGTTAAGACAGAAGCAGGCAGACATCACATTTCCCAATTGGGGATATTAAGATTATAGTTGTTAGGAGAATTAAATGGTGTGATGTGGATAAAGTGCTCAGTGCAATTCTTTGTTCAGAACAAGAATCAATAAATAGTAGCTTCTACTTATCTAGTTAATTTTACAATGAGCATTGCATTCTTTTTCAAATGCTCATAAAGAACCATCAAAAGATATAGACTGGATTATATTCTACTAAAAACAATTAGAGCACTTAATTCTACTGCTATGTGTCATTCCAGGGAATGATTGAAAATCTTAATATTTATGGCAGGCAGGATATAAACTGTGATAAGTATTAACATTTAGAGAAAACAGAAGCCACAGGAGCAATCCAGTATTCCTTTTATCCAACTGAGCACTTTAATGAATATATTTAAATACTTGGAATAAATCTGTGTTTATTTCAGCAAAACTTGATAGAATCAAAATTCCTAAGGGTGTAAGACACTTAGAATTTACATTTTCATGAATAGCCTCACTTTACAAACAACTAAATATATCTAATCTCCATAGGTTGAGTTATGAAAAGAATCATTTTAGATAGCTCCATCTCCCCGCAGTCCTGGAGAGGAGTGAAATCAATTTTAACAAATAAATTTATTCCAAATGGTTCAAGTGTCCATAGTTTCAAAAGTGAATATTTTTAAGACACAGATGAGGTTTGAAGTACTTTGAAGTAAAATGTTTTAATGTTATTTATCATATTCATTTACACAAAACAGTGTTAATACCCTAAGATTCCACAATCTGGCAGACTATTCAGTGTTTTATTTTTGTCTTTTGCTAGGCATGAGTCAATCTTTTAAGCTTGGAACATGTACATTTTGTTGTTGTTTTGTTTTTAGAATCCAGGAAACATCTTAAACATGAACCTTATATTCTATAACTTGTTGCCAATACTTTTCCATAGAAATTCTTTTTATTGTTGCTGTAATTTTTGAAGGATAATTTAATATAGCCCATATATATTCAAATGTATCCTTAAACATACTATGTATTCCAGAAGGACGATATTGAAATAAAATTATCTTCTTCTCAACCCTTGGATGCTCAGATTACTGGCAGTCACCACCATGCCAAATATATGCAGTTCTAGAAATGAAATTCAGGACCTGTGGGAGATAACCAAATGTTTACCAACTTTGCATCATCTCAGTCTGCAGACATTTATTATGACACCAACACTTCATAACAAATTTTTTGTTCTTGTTCCCATTAAGACCAATGAAGTTTAAAACACTGTTGTAATCAACCCATGCTAAGATGTAATATGCACCACATAGGCTATGTCTTATATAAATTAGGTACAAAATGTAGATTAGTAATGATTGCCTTAAATATAAAAATTGTCTTTAATAAACTCTATAGAGACTATTTTAATAAACAATTTATACTTAAAATATAAATTAGTTGCAATGTTTAGCCAGGGTTTCTTAAATATATAGTATGGGAGATATATAAAGCACATGTTATTTGGTATTATGATTTGAATCTTTTTAATTTTTTGAGAATAATGATACTGTATTTACAACATTTCTACCCAGCTTCTACAAATCAACTGCATACATTTCTTCCCAACTTCCTTGCAAATAAACGTACTGAATTTATTGATAGTTGTTTGTATGCTTATATTTTTAGCACTGGCCAATTAGAACCAGATAATCTATTAGGAGCTTGTCCTAGAATAAAACTGATTCTTTTTCTTTCTGAAACTGTTGAATGCTTATCACCTAGGGTTAACTTCACTTTTAATGTCACCTTCAAAACTTATGTATGAAGGGAGTGGGTTCCAAGGTGTTTTAGATCCCAAGCTGTTCAGTGGTTGTGGTTTGCAGCTTAGATATGCTTTGCTTTTGATTTTTTTGTTTAAAGTCCACTAATGAGTGAGTACATTCCCTGGTTATCTCTCTGGTTTGTGATAACTCACTAAGAGGATATTCTCCAAATCCATCCAAGAATACCTGACCCAGTCTTGATATTTGGATGAGAAAAGCGGATCTGCCAGAAGTGGATGCTGAGCTAGACCACATTGGGACCCTGGGACCTCTTGCCCTTGCTGGGGAGGAAATAAAGTGATGAGAAGAGAGAGTGACTGGAAGGGGTGGGAGGGGGAAGGGAATTTGAACACAGGTATACATTGATAAAAAATATGACTTTATTCATAATAAAAAGAAGAAAATAAATGAAAACAAATGCAAAAAAAACACCTTATGTATGTAAGTTTAAGTCTGTAGTTGGTGACGTTTCTCAGAATGACGTGCTAATGATTTTAGGAGGTGTGACCTAGTAAAAGGAAGTAGGTAATTAGAAGCATATCAATGCAGAAAATGTGAGGGTTCCATTTTTTCTTTGTGGTCTAATGACCACTAGTAGTCCATGAGGACAAGGGGCAGAATGTGAACACAACAGAGATAGCATTCTAGGTGATAACTTCACTGAATCATCTCAAATTTATTTTAGAGTATAGGAAATATATAGGATTAGAAAGAGTAGCTAGGGAATTGCATGATTAACATTAAATGGCATGTTCCTATTATTAAGTTCCTAGTATTAGTCTTAGTTATTACGTGTGGAAACACAGTACTATTGTAATGTTCCTAGCACAATGTTTAATTACCATATGGGCAGCAGGGGGAAAGCTTCAGCAGGGAACAGAGGTCACAGTCACACTAGAGATAAATTAGGCATTGAGGCCTAGAGACAATTCTCAAATAACATCTGGTAGAGAACAGGATTTTCTACCAGGAGAAGGGTGTTGTTCCTGTTGCCTAGATTCAGAAAGCTGCCAGACTACTGATGGATAAGCAGGAACTCTCAGCAGAGAAACTATTAAAAACCAAGGAGAGAGCTCAGCAAGTAGTGTTTAGTGCACAAAGACCCAAGTTTGAGTATCTTTGATGCTAGGGTGAGGCAGAGATACATAGATGCCTGGAGCTCAGTATCCAACCAGACTCATTGAAACTGGGAGCTCCAAGTTCAAGAACAGTACCTCAAAATTACAAAGTGATCAAAGAACATAACATGTATTTCACAGCTCATACATAAATGAGTATACACACACAGGTACATCACATGTACACAGAGACTATATTGTTCTAACTATGTTGGCCAATTCATTTGACACTAACCTAGACATATCTTAATAGAGAGAATGTTAATTGACAAAATGCCTATTATACAATTGGCCTACAGACAAGTCTGGGAGTCATTTTTTTTTAAATAAGGAATCATATAGAAGAGCTTAGCCCACTAGTGGCAATGTCTAAGATATCTAAGATATATAAGTTTAGCAAGCCATGGTGAGAAAACCAGTAGGCAACATCTTTTATAGACTCTGCAACCACTCTTGCCTCCAGGTTTCTGCCTTGAGTTACAGACATGAACTCTCTTTATGATGGACTTTGACCAGGACATGAAAACTGAAATGGAACCCTTACTCTCCAAATTGCCTTTATGTTTTTTATCATAGCAATGGAATACTAACTGGAAAAATATTGTTCTTATTGCTGAATGGGTCAAAATACCACAAAACAAAACAAAAAATGTATCATCAGCAATGTAGAAGAATACAAGATTAACCACAAACTAAAATCAATAGCTCAGTTATATACAAATGATAAATCAGCTGAAAAAGAAATCAGGAATATATCTCCCTTTACAAAACCTGCAAATTGCATGAAATATCTTGGGGGTAATAATAACCAAAGAAGTAAAAAATTGTATGACAAGAACTTTAAGTCATTGAAGAAAGAAACTGAAGAAGATATCAAAAA
Organism: Sigmodon hispidus; assembly: GCA_004025045.1. NCBI lineage: Eukaryota > Metazoa > Chordata > Mammalia > Rodentia > Cricetidae > Sigmodon > Sigmodon hispidus. The sequence continues at coordinate 3,426 of PVIH01007262.1, read as the reverse complement.
ATGGAAAAATCTCCCAGCCTCTTAAATAGGTTGGATCAACATAGAAAAAAATGGCAATCTTACCAAAACAATCTACAGATTCATTGCAATCCTCATCAAAATTCCAACAAATTTCTCCACAATCCTGAAAAGAACAATATTCAACTTCATATAAAAAAACAAAGGCTTGTCAAAACAATCCTGTTCAATAATAGAACCTAAAAGAGCATTGCCATCCCTGACTTCAAGCTCTACTATAGAGCTACAGTTAAAAAACAAAAAACAACAACAACAACAAAACAACAACAACAACAACAACAAGAACAACAACAAAAAACCAAACAGCTTAGTACTGGCATAAAAACAAATGCATCAATGGATTCTAATTGAAGACTCTGACATTATTCCACACACCTATAAATACCTGATATTTTACGAAGAGGCCAACAACATACAATTGTAAAAAGATAGCATCTTCAACAATTGGTTCTGGCATAATTGGATATTGTTATATAAACAAGTGCAAATAGATCCATATTTATTACACTCCACAAAACTCAAGTCCAAGTGGATCAAAGGCTTCAACATAAACCTAGTTACACTAAAACTGATCAAAGAAAGATTGGAAAATAGCCTTGAATGCATTGGCACAGGAGACCACTTCCTAAATAAAACACTAGTAGCACACATATTAGGAATGACAATTAATAAATGAGGCTTTAAAATGTAGAATCTTCTGTAAAACACAAAACATGTCAAATAACATGAAAGGACAACCAACAAATGGGAAAAATGTACACCAAACCTATATCTGATAGGGAACTGACTGATCTCTAAGAAACTAGAGGCCAAAAACCCAAATAATCCAAATAAAACATGGAGTTTAGAGCTAAATATACAATTCTCAACAGAAGAATTTAAAATGGCTTAAAAGAATTTCTCAATACCCTTAGCCATCAGAGAAATGCAAATCAAAAAAAACCCTCTTAGATACTATCTTACACCTGTCAAAATGGCTAAGATCAAAAACACAGATGACAGCCTATGTTGGAGGGAATGTAGAGCAAGAAGAATGCTCCTCCATTGCTGATAGAAATATAAACTTCTACAGCCATTTTGGAAATCAGTAGGATGCCTCCTCAGAAAACTGGGAATCAATGTACCCAATGATCCAGCAATAGCACTATTGGGCATATACTAAATGGACACATATTCTTACCCCAAGGGAATCAGTTCAACTATATACATAGCATTATTATTTGTAATAGCCAAAACTGGAAACAACCTATATGTACTTCAACTGAAGAATGGATTTAAAAATTGTTGTACATTTATACAATGGAGTACTACTCAGCATAAGAAAAATTGAAATGTTGACTTTTGTAGGCAAATTGATCTGAGATTATCATGGTGAGATTACACAGACCCAGAAAGACTGACATGGTATAACTCACTCATAAGTAGAATTTAGATGTAAACAAAAGGATGATCAGACTCCAATTATCTACATCTCCTGAACAGCTAGGTAACAGGAGGAACTTAAGAGAGACATTCATGGATCCCCCTGGGAAAAGAAAATAGAGAATATCCTCTGAGTCAATTGTTATCATTGCGGGAAGAAGCAAAAGGAGGTGGGAAGAGATCATGAGAGAATGAGATGGTTGAGTTGGGGGAGAAACAGATAGATAGAAAAAGGAAATAGATAATTTAAAAAATGAATCCATTATGAGATTAGGCAGAAACTGGTGCTGGGAAACACTCAAGAACCCACAAGATGACCCAGGCTAGGACTCCAAGAAATAGTGAAGAGAGTACCTAATCTGAACTTCTATAATCAAATAAATGACCACCCTAATTGCCATTATAGAGCCTTCATCTGGCAACTGATTGAGATAGACACAGACATCCATAGGTAAGCACTGGTGGAACACACAGTCCTGCTGAAGAGAGGCAGGGGAGATTATATGAGCAAAGGGATCCGGACCATAAGGAGGAGATTCACAGAGAAAGCTCACCTGAACTATTGGGACCTCACTTACTCTGCAATGACAGCAGAGTAACCTTCAGAAAAAGGAACTTAAACACTCCAAATGTAGATAACAATGAGCTTGGGCAGTTTGTGAAGCTTCTTACAGTTGGACCAGAGCTAATTGTTGCCAGTGCATAAACGGACATCTGGGAGCCCATTCAATACAGAGGAACACCTTACTGAGCCTTGATTCTGAGTGAGGTACTCAGTCCTACTTCAACTGGCTCTGCCAGATAAAATTGACTAACTTTGGTAGTCCTTGCCCTTCCTGGGGAATGGAGGAAGTTTGGGGGGAACTAGAACTAGTAGGAGGGCATGAGAGGGAGCAATGGTGGGTAAGGAAATTTTTTAAAATAAAAATTATAAAAATGTATGGAATATGAATTGTGACTAAAATAATTATTTTACAATGATTTTTTTCTGCCATTTGACTAGCATAGCTGCTAATGAGTATCAAACACAAACTTGAAGAAGTAAAATTTACTATAGTGAGTTGATTTGTAAATTGGGAATAAAGTCAGTTTATACACAAACCCATATAAAGAACAAAACACAATATATGTGGTTTACTGTGTAGTGGAGATTTCCTTTGTCAAGTAATGAAAAACCTCAAAAAACAATTTCTCACAAGTAGTGTTTGTAACACAATCTCACATAATCAAGTCAGTGTTAGTAAGTATATAAACATTCAAAGTATAAAAACAAGACTTTGGCTGATAATCTCTAAATGTTATTATCAATAAAAATAAGCAACAAGGTTTATATGAGTATCTGCAACATTTAGACTACTTTTGATAATTCTTAATATATATGTACACACATATATCTATATATGTATATACATACATGCATATAGTATATTATTTACCACTGTAGTTTTCTCATGTATGGGGACTAATATAAAATGAAAGCAATTTAATCTATTAAAAGAATTACTTTAGATCAATAGTCTACACATGTTGTATTGTGTTATCACTCAGCCCAGCCATGTTTTATTTCCTCCTTACATGTGAAACATTAACACATATTTTTCTTAATTAATGCGGAACAAGGGGAACACTCCTCCATTGTTGGTGGGAGTGTAAGCTTGTTCAGCCACTTTGGAATACAATATGGAGGTTTCTCAAAAAATTGAGAATCAATCTCCCCAAGGACCCAGCAATACCACTTCTGGGTATATACCCTAAAGAGGCACATTCACACTCCAAAGGTATTAGCTCAAATATGTTCATAGCAGCATTATTTGTAATAGCAAGAACCTGGAAACAACCTAGATGTCCCTCAACTGAAGAATGGATTAACAAACTGTGGTACATCTACACAATGGAATACTACGCAGCAGTAAGAAAAAATGATATCCTAAAATTCACAGGCAAATGGATGGATTTGGAGAATATCCTCCTGAGCGAAGTCTCACA